>CAUYQG010271078.1:0-12534 GCA_963574415.1 Tarsius wallacei | reverse complement strand
TAGACCTCATCTCTATAAAAAGTTTTTTTTTTTTTTTTTTTGAGTTGTAGTCTCACTCTGTCGCCCAGACTGGAGTGCAGTTGAACGCTCCCGGCCACCACAGCCTCGACCTGCTGGACTCCGGCGATCCTTCCGCCTCAGCCTTCCAAGTAGCTGGAAATACAGGCATGCGCTACCACATCCAGCTAATTTTTTTTTTTAATTGTAGAGATGAGGTCTCGCCAAGTTGCCTAGGTGAGTCTCGAACCCGTGGGCTCAGGCAATCCACTCACCTCGGCCTCCCAAAGTGCTGAGATTACAGACTGAGCCACCGAGACCGGCCTATAAAAAGTTTTTTTAAAATTACCAGGCATGGTGGTATGTGCCTGTAATTCCAGCTCGGAAGACTGGGGCAGAAGGATCACTTGAGCCCGGGAGGTCGAGGCTGTGGTAAGCCGTGATTGTGCCACTGCATTCCAGCTTGGGCAACAGAGAGAGACCCTGACTCAAAAACAAAGAAACAAAAAAACTCATTTTCTGAAACAGGAGTCCAGCATGGAGCATGTTGCAAAGTGTCCCTCTACAATGGGACTCGTTCATGCCCTGCCGTCCACTTCCGTATTCCTTGGAGAGGCCCAAGATTGTGGGAATGGGAGGTGTTGAGTGTGGGAAGATGTTTGTTTGGAAGCCCAGGGTTTTATGGGACTTCCTCCATCCCTGGGGATAGAGGGTTGCATATGCTGAGCCCCTGGAATACATGCTGATCAACCTAGGTTGACATTTGTTATGGGAAAATTCAAACAGAAGCTTTTCCTCCAGCCCACCCTCTCCCCTGAACCCTCACCGTGACCCTAAACACCACCAATACCACATTAGCAATTATCAAGAACTTGCCAAACTCCAGGACTGAATCAAACCACATTCATCTTGTGTATCCTGTACTAGTATACCCATGTCATGGATGAGAAAACGGAGGCTCAGAGAGAGAAGTGGTTTGACCCAGGTTGAAGAGCTAGGAGGTAGAAAAGGTGGGATTCGAACGAAGATCCGTTTCGATTCAGAAGCGGGTGCTCTTTATGTTTCCAAGACTGATTCTCTAAAGATGGGAAGGAGAGGGCAAACCAGGTAGAAGAAACAGTCAACAAAGGCAGGAAGACATAAAACTAAGAAAATTCTGTAGACTAAAAAACACAACAACGGTGGTGATGATGATGTTGTAAAATGCGCTCATTATGAAGTGGCTACCATCACTCGGAAGGAGTCCAATCAACAAGGGTTCCCAGAGGGAAAGATATTTGAGATCTTGAAGACCGTGTCAAACGCCAAGCATCTAGAAAGCCACAGTTATTATTATGTGACTGGCCATAACTATTAATATATATATATATATTTTTTTTGAGTTGGAGTCTCACTCTGACGCCCAGCCTCGACCTGCTGGGCTCCGGCGATCCTCCCGCCTCAGCCGTCCAAGTAGCTGGAACTACAGGCGCGCGCTCCCACGCCCGGCTGATTTTTTGATTTATTGTAGAAATGAGGTCTCGCTTGCCCAGGCGGGTCTCGAACCCGCGGGCTCAGGCAATCCACTCACCTCAGCCTCCCAAAGCGCGGGATTACAGGCTGAGCCACCGAGCCCGGCTTAACTATTAATATTATTTGTGTTCGTGCATTGGTGAGGACCAATGGTTGTAAATGACAGAATCCCACTTTACGCCGGCTTAAGAAAAACATGAGATTCACCGGTTTGTCTGTAGAAAAACTGGATACAGAGATTCAAGCAATATTGGCAGAACTCATCTCTCCTTAACTCCTCCAGCCTCTGTTCTCTCTGCGCTGACCTCATTCTGAGGCAATTCAGCTGGGCTTCTCCTGTGCACAGCATGGCCCCAGGCAGCTGCGGGCTGACATGAGTCACCTCAGCTCCCCAAAGCCAAGAGAAAAACCTTTTCTTCCTACAGCATCTGGAAATGCAAGGCCAGAAGCGATCTGATTGGTTAGACTTGAGTTTTATGGCTCGCCCTGAGCCAATCACTGATGCCAGGATATGGGAAGCTTTGATTGGCCCCTCCGGGTCACATGGTCCCCAATAAGCTTGCCTCCCTCGTAAAGGTGGGGTAAGCCCGAAATGAACTAATATTTATGAGTGCTCAGAAAAGTGCTTAGCAAATATTAAATGTTCCTCAAATGTTGGTCATCAGTTTACCTCTCTTCATTCCCTCAAGGTATCTCAAGTTCCTCGACTGTCCAGACCAGGGCTCGTGTACCTCTATTATTAAGTAGCCACTTGGTAGCACCATCATATTTACTGCGTCATAAGGACGCTGTGAGTAGTGGTATGCTTTGTTTTCGTTTTAGAGATGAAGAAACTGTGAGGATCAGCACCTGCTTCAGGGCCAAGAGAAGTCTTTGTGCACCAATAAATAGCTTTTGAGGCCAGATGTGATGGCTCATAC
Organism: Tarsius wallacei; assembly: GCA_963574415.1. Classification (NCBI taxonomy): domain Eukaryota; kingdom Metazoa; phylum Chordata; class Mammalia; order Primates; family Tarsiidae; genus Tarsius; species Tarsius wallacei. The sequence continues at coordinate 10,105 of CAUYQG010271078.1, read as the reverse complement.
CTGTAATCCTAGTGTTTTGGAAGGTCGAAGCAGGAGGATCACTTGAGGCCAGGAGCTTGAGACCATCTGGGCCACATAGGAAGACCTCATCTCTGCAAAAAAAAAAAAAAAAAAAAAAAAAAGCCGGGCATGGTGGCATGTGATTGTAGTCCTAGCCACTTGGGAGACTGAAGCAGGAGGATCACTTGCACCCAAGAATTGAAGGGTTGACAGAACACGACCCCATCTCCTAAAAATCAAACAAAACAAATACTTTTTTCCCCTCAGATCTTCTGATAATGTCATGAAATAGCTTTGGAAAGAATGTTTTCCACAGAGGAGGAAACAGAGTTGCAGAGAGCAAAGGTTCCTCATGACATCTTGACAATTTCAGAGCCAAGACTTCAATCCAAGACCCTGATGCTCAGTCCTGGCCTCTTGCTACTACCTTGAGTAGCAAGGTAGTCCTTTGCTCGCATTACTCACCTCATCCCTGTTTCCACCTGAACCTCTCAGAAGTCAAAAGACGTCCTCAAGGTCATAGAGATAGAAAGTGGCAAAGGCAGCACCAGGATTTAGGACTGTCTGACCTTGGGATCCATCCTTGAAATCTCTCTCCCGTCATGCCTTTGGCTCCAATTAAATTTACGGAAAGGTTTCCAGGATGTTGCTTCCTGCCAGATCAGGAAGAAGTATGGGGCAGTAGAAAAGGTGTACACTTAAGTAATATCGAAAACCAGAATTGAACTAGTTTTGCCAGCCACTAGGAAGCCACATGACCTTGACTTTGGAGGGGCGAGTGGTTAACCTGAACCCTAGTTTCTTCTCTCTGGCATGGGGATAATAGTCACGTTGCAAGGCTTGGATCGATAGCGCGTGCAACTCTTAGTGGAGGGTCCTAGAAGGTCCCAGAAAATATTTAGATAAAGACTGTCTCACTCCTAGAGTTATTGTTACCTAAAGAGTGTGAGAGTTTAACTACAACTGGTCCCTGCCAAGGGACTCACGGGCTAAGCAATGAAAGAGTATTGCCACCAGGGGGCAGCAGAGCTCCAGCAGAACATGAGGGCCTCACCACTCCCATTCCGATTCTGGCCATGCCCCTTTGGGGACCTCAGGAGCCTGATGAGCTTGGCCTTTGCGTACAAGGTTTGATCACAGGAGGAAATTGCAGGTGCCTTTTGCTTTAAGCAAAACCAAACTGTCTAAGAGCCTAGACTTCTGGAATCAGATAAAGCTGTCCGCGTGACTGTGAGTAAGTCATTAAGCTTTTTAAGCCTTGGTCTCAGCATCTTTATGATTGTACCTGCCCCATGGTGTTGTTTTAAAAATTAGATGAGATGTTGTAAAGTAGAGCATTGAAGACTGAAAGGAAGAATCCAAAGACAACAAATAGCAATTACAAACAAGTGCACAATAAAGTTTTTTACTAAAAAAATTTAAAACTTTTTGTTTAAAGTAGTTGTTTATAAGAAAGAACGTATTGGGAGATGTAAGCAAAAGTCTACGCATAAAGATGTTCACTGCGCTGTTGTTTATAATAGCAGAAAAATTGGAAAAATTAAAAATCCAACAATAAGGCAGAACCAAACAAAGGGAATTGGTTAAATAAGCTAAAACATATTCATATAAGGGGTGACAAGCAACCTTCAAACCTCATGTGGATAAACCTTGACTTTTGCATGAAGAGACAGCAACAATATATTATTGAATAAAAAATGAGTGCTATAAGCCAGGAAGTGTAGTACAATCCCAAATATACAAAATTGCCTGTGTGTGTGTGTGTGTGTGCACGCGCGTGCGCACATGTGTATGAGAATTCTTAAAAAGTCATGGAGGGGACTGGGCACAATGGCTCAAGCGTGTAATTCCAGCACTTTGGAAGGCTGAGGCGAGTGGATTGTCTGAGTCCTAGAGTTCAAGACCAGCTGGGCAACTTGGCGAGACCTCATCTCTACAGTAAAAAATAAAAGAATTAACCAAGCATGGTGGTACGCACCTGTAGTCCCAGCTACTTAGAAGGCTGAGGCGGGCCGATTGCCTAAGACCAGCAAGTCAATGCTGCAGTTGCCATGAGTGTGCCACTGCACTGTAGCCTGGGCAACGGAGTGAGACTCGGACTCAAAAAAAAGTCATGGAGGAGATTCAGTAGATGTAAATGGTGGTTACCTTTGAGTAGCAGATTTGGAGGTCACTGTCAGCTTTTTATTTAGAACAAACTTAAATTTGGCAGCAAATGTGCAGGTAGCGTGCAATGAACTCCTCCACCCCCTTTAAGCAGATGCAGTATTGCCACCTTCTGACTAAGTTTACTTTATCTTCGCCTAGATGTAGGCCTACACCTGTGCCTGTGCCTATGCCAATATCTATCTGTATACATGTTATAATTGGTATGTTTGTGGAACTATTGGAAGTAAGTTGAAAAATCAAGATGTTTTACCCCTTAGTTGTTCAATGTGCATCTCCTGAGAGCAAGGATGTTCTCTTACATAATCACAGCACAGATATTTTTGTTATTTATTTTCTTTTTCTTTTAAATTTTTTATTTTAAATATGTGGGGTACAATTCAGGAGGTTAGGTATACAAATGTTCATTATGCAGGTATCCTTGTTGATGAGGTGTGCCCCCTCCCCTGGCAGTTTCCCACTGCTGTCAGTCCTACCCCCCTTCCCCTGGCAGTTTCCCACTACTGCCAATCCCTTTCCTGTAGTATTACAATAGTTGTTCAAGGTCCACTTATGAGTGAAAACATATGATACTCAGCTCTTTGTTTCTGTGATACATCACTCAGTATTATAGCCTCTAAATCCATCCAAGTTGCTGTGAAATTCATAATTTTGTCCTTCTTTATGGCTGCATAATATTCCATTGTGTATATGTACCACTTTTTAAAAAATCTAGTCCTCTTTCCATGGGCAGAGGGGTTGGTTCCATGTTTTTGCCATTGTGAACAATGCTGCAATAAACATGCATGTGCAGCTATCTTTTTCATAGATTGATTTGAGCTCCTCCGGGTACATTCCCAGTAGGGGGATTTCTGTTATTCAGTAGTTTGTTCCTCCGAGAGATCACTCAGTATTATAGACTCTAAATCTATCGAAGTTGCTGTGAAGTTCATAATTTTGTCCTTCTTTATGACTGTGTAATATTCCATCATGTATATGTACCACTTTTTAAAAAATCTAGTCCCCTTTCCATGGGCAGAGGGGTTGGTTCCATGTTTTTGCCATTGTGAACAATGCTGCAATAAACATGCATGTGCAGATATCTTTTTCATAGATTGATTTGAGCTCCTCCGGGTACATTCCCAGTAAGGGGATTTCTGTTATTTAGTATGCATATAAAGGTCACCAATAACATGTGCAAGTATGTACACACACACACACACACACACACAAATACATATGCACACATATATACATGTATATTTCTGATATACTTTAGAGATGATTGTTATTTTCCTTTTCATACTTTTAAGATATTTTCAATATTTTTTGAAAATACTTTTTAGAATTTCATGATTTTTTTTCCCCTCTGAGAACGTGAACATCATCTTCACAATTGGAAAGGACCATAAAGGTTTTTCCACTTGAGGAAACCGGTAAAATACGATGCAGAGACTTGATGGGTTCTCTATTGTTGAAAAAAACATATGAGTCGGAAGGCAACCATGAGGCTGTGCCCCCATCTCTGCCCAGGAGAACGGCTCCTCGGCTTCTATTATGCTTCCCCAGGGGCCCGAGCTATCTTAGCTGGGAAGATTCTTCCTGGTTGAGTCACGGGAGAAGCCCAAAGTCATCTCTTAGATAGGCATCAAAGACAGGACGCACCATTCCTGCCTTTCTTCCATCTTTGCTCCCACGTATGTCTGTAGGTCAAAGGAAGAGCCCTTGGGCGATCTGAGATTATAAACTAGAAGTCTCTTTTCTCTTTCTCTCTTTTTTTATATAATGTACCTTTTGGGAGAGACTGAGATAAGCTGTAGAAGAAAACTTTCACTGCCTTCGGTTCTCACCCAGAATAAGAATAAACCCAAGATAAAGGCCCTGTGACCCACTGGGAGGATAGTGTGTCATTAGGTAGGAAAGTTGAATATCTGCAGACCCTGTGACCAACAGTTCCGCTCTGGGTTTATTCCCTTAGAGAAACGCAGGGGCACGTGACTCCACGTGGCAGTGATAGAGCCAAGAATGTTGTCCCCACGTTGTTCGCGTGATAAAGTTCCAAACTAGAAGCAGCCCAAGCGGCCACGGACAGCAAATGGAGAAACAGGAGCATCGCCTTACAATGAAATCTGCTTTGCAGGGAAAGCACAGCCACTCCCGGCAACGAAGGGGAATCTCAGGGATGGAATGTTGAGGGGAAGAAACCAGGCCCCCAAAACACTCAGAGCACGACTGCATTTCTATGAAGTTCAAAAGCAAAAGAAGGCCAGGTTCTTTGGCGCAAGCCTGAAATCCCAGCACTTCGGGAGGCTGGGGCAGGAAGGTGGCTTGTGTCTGGGAGTTTGAGAGCAGCTTAGGCAACAGAGCAAGACCTCATCTCTACACACAAAACAACTAGCCTGTTTTGGTGGCACACACCTATAATCCCAGCTACTAGAAGGACTGCCGAAGCCCAGGAGGTGGAGGCTTTGGTGAGCTGTGATCGTTGCCACTACACTCCAGCCTGGGTGACAGTATGAAACTCTGACTCAAATAAATACATAAACAAAAGCCAAAGGGACTGTGTTAAACTCTTAGCTTAGGAATCCTTCCATGGGAGTTAAAACTTTAAAACAAAGCAAGGAAATAATTATTCCCAAATCCAGGGTAGTAGTTACTTTTGGGGAGGAGGAGAGAGCGCCTAAGGAGTTGGGGAGTTGCTGTCCTGGGTGCTGTGAACACTGACGTTGCCTTTATACGTACTGGCCAAACCGTGTGTGTTTCACAAAACAAAAACAGAAAAAAAATAAAGAATAGAAGAAAAGGGCTGCCAGGCACAGTGGCTCATGCCTATAATCCCAGCTCTTTGGGAGGCTGAGGTGAGAGGATTGCCTGAGCCCACGGGTTCCAGACCAGCCTGGGCAACTTGACAGCAACTCATCTCTGCAATAAATCAGAAAATTAGCCGGGTATGGTAGTGTGCACCTGTAGTTCTGGCTACTTAAGGCTGAGGAGGAAGGATTGCCGGAGCCCAGCAGGTCGAGACTGCGGTGGCCGTGAGCGTGCCACTGCATTCCAGCCTGGGCGACAGAGTGAGACTTCGACTCAGAAAAAATAAAAATAGAAAAGGGCTAAAGTATGTCATTCTTGCAGCACTGAGTGTTTAGCACATGAGATTTTACTCCAGTATTCCCACCACGAGAGACAGAACTTGAGTTCTATTAAGTCAACTGAAAGAAAAAAATCCTCCATTGAGAATGTGCTATGTGCCGGGTCTGGTGCTGAGTGCTGAGGCCACAGCAATGAGTAAGATACAGTTTCTGTCCTCGAAGAGCCTAAAATCCAGAGGAGAGACAGGTCAGCAGACAGGCGTCACAATGTCACATGGTCATTCCTATGTGACTGGACAAGCTCAAAGGGCTGGATCATTTTCTCAAAGGGGTGCCCTGTTGAGAACAAAAGGACAAGTAAGATTAATCCAGGGACAGAAAAAACGGAGCCTGTTCCCGGAGGCGAGAACAGAACATACAAAGTCCTGGGGACAGAGGTGCATGCTGGGAAGGGCATCTGATGAGGCTAGACCACGGAGTGTGGACTGCAGGGAAGAAGGAGAGGAGTGATGAGACCTCAGAAGGCAGGGTCCAGAACAGGAAGTGCCCTAAAAGCCATGTCAAGAAGTGAATGCAAGCCAGGCTCGGTGGCTCAGCCTGTAATCCCTCACTTGGGGAGGCTGAGGTGAGTGGATTGCCTGAGCCCGCGGGTTCGTGAACCGCCTGGGCAACCTGGCGAGACCTCATCTCTACAATAAATCAAAAATTAGCTGGGCATGGTAGTGTGCGCCTGCAGTTCCAGCTACTTGGAAGGCTGAGGCAGAAGGATTGCCTGGACCCAGCAGGTCGAGGCTGTGGTGGCCGGGAGTGGCCACTGCACTCCAGTCTGGGCGACAGAGTGAGACTCCAACTCAAAAAAAAAGTGAATGCAGAGTCAATGGGGAGCTATTGAAGGATCTAGAGGAAGGGAATGTCAGAATGAAAAGGATCAAGAGGGAGCAGTTAAAGGCTGTTGGGGAGTGATTCAGATGAGAGATGAGGATGGTCTGGTCTAAGGCTATACAAGTAGACACAGAGGCAGGGAACAGAGAAAACAGCCAACAAAGCTCATTCTGAACATAATTCTGATTCAGTTGCAGGGACAGGCTGAGGCTCTACATATTTACAGATTCTGGGGCTACTGGTCCCTAGACCAAACTTTGAGTACACTAAAGTTGTATATGACACAGGACCAGGCTATATCTAATCATCCTGAAGGTGTCTTGAATATTGATGAATAAAGGAAACAGATAGGAAAATAAAATACCATCCAATCAGCCTCAAAGACAAGACATGAATTCGCTTGAGATTTTGGACCATTTGAGGATTCTCTGCTATGCAGGTGTATTATCATGACATCTTCAGGCAGATTAGAGGTGGCTGAGCTCGGAGGCACACAGGCCCCTCTGCATTGGCCACTGGGCTTCTTGCATTCTCCCCAGGACCCTCCGTGACCTCATGGTCCTTGCTGAGAAGGGCTGTGCATGGGAAGAAGGGGAGGGGTGTTCTGAGGGGTGTTCTAGGCTAACCTCTCATTGCCACGCTGCAGGGTAGGACCTCATTGTACTTGTCACTCATGTAGGTATAATTGATCGAACTCTTTCAACCCAGGACTTTTTCAAAATAACATTTAGTCTGGGCGCAATGGCTCATGCCTGTAATTCTAGCACTTTCGGAGACTGGGGTGGAAGGATTGTTTGAGCCCAGATTGAGACCCCATCCCTACTCAAAATAAAGTAAAATACATTTTAAAAACATTTATTCACTTTGACCTTCTTTTCGTGTTAAAAAAGAAAAAATAAGCCGGGCTTGGTGGCTCACCCTGTAATCCCGCGCCTTTGGGAGGCTGAGGTGAGTGGATTGCCTGAGCCTGCGGGTTCGAGACCCGCCTGGGCAACTTGGCGAGACTTCATCTCTACAATAAATAAATAAATAAATCAGCCAGGCGTGGTAGCGCGCTCCTGTAGTTCCAGCTACTTGGAAGGCTGAGGCGGAAGGATCACCAGAGCCCAGCAGGTCGAGGCTGCGGTGGCCGGGAGCGGCCACTTGCACTCCAGTCTGGGCGACAGAGTGAGACTCCAACTCAAAAAAATAAAAAAAGAAAAAATAGAGTATCATAGCTCTTTTAGAATCTGTCTAGCGGGTTGTCCAGTTTTCACAGAAAAATCCCAAATAAATTTTTTAAATCTGAAAAATGTTTAAAAAGAGTAGATGTTAAAACAATGTGATAACTGCTAGCATTGATGGAACCCCTATTAAGTGCCTTGTTTCATATTTCTTGCTTCTTTGAATGATTCAAAATCCTTAGGAAGAGGCCACTGCTATTATCATCCCATTTACAGATGAACAAATCGATGCTCAGAAGATGCCCTTGCTTGCCCAAGGTCACAGCTAGTGAGCAATGGAGCTGGAGTGTGTCCTGAGAACTCCGGGAGGCATGAAATAAAATCACCCTGCCCAGGGACAACCTCTAGTGACATTTTATTGTATTTTTCCAGTGTTTTGTATAGATAGATTTATTTTTTTTGCGTCAGAGTCTCACTCTGTCGCCCAGGCTGGAGTGCAGTGGCACGCTCATGGCTACCACAGCCTCGATCTACTGGGCTCAGACGATCCTTCTGCCTCAATCTTCCTAGTCCCTGGAACTGCAGGCACACGCCATCACGCCCGGCTAATTTCTTGATTTATTGTAGGACAAGGTCTTGCCAAGATGCCCAGGCTGATCTCGAACCCCTGGGCTCAGGCAATCCTCTCGTCTCTGCCTCTCAAAATGCTGGGATTATAGGCGTGAGCCATTGTGCCCGGGCCACATAGATTTTTTAAAACTCATTTGGAAGCATGCTGTGTATTCAGCCTTGTTGAACATTATGTATTTTTTTATATTGTAAAAGTAGTTTATTTTGGTTGGGTGCATAGGCTCATGCCTGTAATCCCAGCACTTTGGGAAGCCAAGATGGAAGGATCACTTGAGCCATGAGTTTGAGAACAGCCTGAGTAAAACAGAGAGACCTTGTCTCTGCAAAAAAAAAAAAAAAAAAAAATCCAAAAATTGACCAGACGTGGTGGCACACACCGGTAGTCCCAGCTACTCTGGAGGCTGAGGCAGAAGAATCACCTGAGTCAAGGAGGTCGAAGCTGTAGTGAGCAGTGATTGTGCCACTGCACTCACAGCACTCTAGGTGGCACAGTGAGACCCTCAACTCAAAAAAAGTAGCTTATTCTTATTGGTTTCTTAAATTATTACTTCTAATTCAAAGAATGCACAGGTGGATACAGGTGAAAGAGAAAACTCACTTCTAATCCGCCTGCCTACACGTCTTCCCTGGCTACCCACTTGTGTTGGTTTTTCCTTTTGCCAAACAGGTATTTACACCTCTCCCATGCCAGGCCCTGGGCTTGGTTTGGGGATCAAAGATGGATAAGACAGATTACATAGACAAACCTTTTGCCTTTAGGCCCTCCCTCGGTCTAGCCTAGGCAGGGAGGATTTAGACAAGGCCACAAAATGACCTTAAGCCCAGAGAGATAGGATAAAATAAAACAAACGTGTCTTGCTGAATATTATAGGGAAGAGGGAAGCCATGGGTACATCTGGGGTTTCCGGAGGAGGTGAAAGGTAAATCAGGTTTGGAAGGGAATGAGAGGGAAACTCAGGAACCAACTCAAGATTCGATCGATTATACCTACATGCCTGACAAGCACAGTGAGCTCCTACCCTGCAGCGTGAGAGATTAGCCTAGAACACTGGTTCTTATCTTCTCCAGGGGAGGATTTTTGCCCTCCCCACCCCCCACCCAGAGACATTTGGCAATATCTGGAGTGTCCCGCACATTGTAGAGTGCAGGACAACCCCAACAGCACAGAATTCTCTGGAACAAAAGGCCAGGCAGTTTTTCCAGAGTGCAAAACCTTGGCCTAGACAAGTAAGTAAGAAGGTGAGATGTTCCTGAAATCAGACTGTTGGGATGAGATTCTACATTAGCCACTTCCTAGCTAAGGCATCTTAGGAAAATCCCTTCACCTCTCTTTTTATTTTTTACTTTTATTAAAAACAGAGATGGGGTCTCAATATGTTGCCCAGGCTGGTCTTGAACTCGTAGGCTCAAGCAATCCTTCCACCTTGGCTTCCCAAAGTGCTGACGTGAGTCACCATGCTGGGCCTCTCTTCAGCTCTCTAAGTTTCCTTCCCTGTATAATGGGGAGATTTAATGGTGGTACCTACCTCACAGGTTTGTGAGTATAAATTAAGTGAAGAAGCACCTACATGGTGCTGGCTCATAGTAGGCTTTTGATAAATGTTAGGGGTAAAAAAAAAAAGTGAAGTGCCTATAATCCCAGCACTTTGGGAGGCCAAGGTGAGTGGACTGCCTGAGCCTGTGGGTTCGAGACCAGCCCAGGCAACTTGGAGAGACCTTGTCTCTACAATAAATAAAAAATTAGCTGGGCATGGTAGCGCGCGTATGTAGTTCTGGCTACTTGGAAGGTTGAGGCAGAGGGATCGCTGGAGCCCTGCAAGTCGATGCTGGAGTGGCTGTGAGTGTGCCACGGCAGTCCAGCCTGGACAACAGAGTGAGACTCCAACTCAAAAAAAAAAAAAAAAAAAGCCGGGCTCGGTGGCTCAGCCTGTCATCCCACGCCTTTGGGAGGCTGAGGTGAGTGGATTGCCTGAGCCCATGGGTTCGAGACCCGCCTGGGCAACTTGGCGAGACCTCATCTCTACAATAAATAAAAAAAAAAATCAGCCGGGCATGGTAGCGTGTGCCTGTAATTCCGGCTACTTGGAAGGCTGAGGCGGAAGGATCACTGGAGCCCAGCAGGTCGAGGCTGCGGTGGCCGGGAGCGGCCACTGCACTCCAGTCTGGGCGACAGAGTGAGACTCCAACTCAAAAAAA
>CAUYQG010271070.1:0-27374 GCA_963574415.1 Tarsius wallacei | reverse complement strand
GCATAAGAGAGAAAGTCAAAATGCAAATCTCAGAGAAATAAACATGTGAAACACATGCCATTCTTCACACACAGCATTAGTCTAGCAATCAGTCCATGCAAACTATGTCTCAAAAATATTTCACGGGGATACATCTCTTATAAACAAGGGTGCCTGAATGAAGCATATTTGCATACCTGACCCTTAACTGTACCCCACAATATCAAAATAAAAAATATAAAAATATTGATTAAATTTAAAAAAAAAGTAAAGATTAATGAAAAGCCAAAGCAACTAAAGTAAAAGCATGATGACTGAAGATTCAGATCATTTTGGAATGAATATTTAGGTTGTTCCATCAGCTAAAAGAACAGAGAAGGGGGTTTCTGGCTGAGTCAAATGAAATATTGAGTTGATGAGAGAAAGCCATAGAGATAATTTACAACCTTGTGACCAATTAGAGGAACTGGGAATGTATTTGCATATTTTCTCTATGCAGTTATATTCGTGGACTTATTTGTGTATATGAATCATTCTCTTCCCTCTCCTCATTTCTTTTTTAAAATTTATTTTCTGCATGAATTATTGGAAATTAAATTTTCAATTTAGTCAGTAGAACCATGACTAAATTTACAGGGGTAATTAACATTGTCTACACTGGAAACAAAATCTGTTGCGACTTTGTGTCTTTTCAATTTGGAGTAAATTGAGACCTTTTGTACTTTTAAAGAAAATATGTGTCTTATTAGGTAGAAGTGATTGGCTACATTTTTTTTTCTATTGCAAGAGCTAAAATATATATGGAAGGGCATATTGAAGCTGAATACCCAAAAGAGTGAACTGTGTCAGTTATCAATTCATTGCCTCTCTGCTCTCAGTGTATCTTTTAAAATATACTCTATGATAAACAAGGGGATTATGTTTAGCATTTATTAATTAAAGTGAGCACAATAATAAGTTTTCTCAGTAAAGGGAACTGGAGGGGCTTCACAGCTGGCTTTGTGGATGTGAGTACATCTGGTTGACCTCCATGAAACATGAACCTGGAACCCGATCCCTCTGTGACCTTGCAGCCTCAGCCTAGAAATCACCTTTCTGTGGTTGTCTCGGCATGAAAACTGACAAGCAAAGCCTTCAGTCTGTACCTCTACCCTAATACCCTCTTCTAGTCTTCGTATGCCCCCATGCATCCTGCTTCCAACTCAAAGGTTCCATACCAGCCAAGCTACTGCTCTTTCTGCAAGCCCCTGCCCAGACCACCTGTGGCTCTGAAGATTCCTGTCACCTCTTTGTGCCCACAGCATCTGCATACTCTTAGCCTGTTACTTAATTCCTACTCCCCACCTACATTTTGGAAAGTTTCTTGTTTGTCCTATAACTGAAGGTCAGCTCCAGAAACTTGGTCAAAGCAACAAACTTCCCTGCTGTTTGGTGTGTTGAACTATGTCTTCTCCATCCTGTTCTAAATTCCTTCTAAATTTGTTCTCCTGTGCTCTCTCTCAGCCCTAACTTACAATATATAACTTCTTTGTGTCTTTTAGTTATTCTTTTATTGTAGTTAATAATTATTTATTTTGAACTTCCCCTATGTTTAACTATTCTGTGATTTCTGTCTTCCACCTCAGATATATTAACAGATCAAAAAAGAAAAATGACAAGATCATCCCAGGATATATAGAAAAATCATTTGAAAATGTCCAACTCCAATTTCTGACAAAACAAAAACAAAAAACTTTTATCAAATTATGTAAAGCAAAACTTCTTCAACATGATGGAACATTCTACAAAACATTTTACTTAATGTTGAAAGACTGAATGCTTTTACCCTACATTAAAGCAAGGAACAGATTGCTGCTCTCTTCACTTTTTTTCAACATAGCACAGGAAATTTTATTCAGTTCAGTAAGGTTTGATAGATGGATGGATGGATGGATGGATGGATGGATGGATAGGTAGGTAGGTAGGTAGATAGATAGATAGATAGATAGATAGATAGATAGATAGAGACACAGCCATCCAGTGTAGAAAAACATTAAAATGACTTGCAGGTGACACAATCATCCATGTGAAAATTCCTATGGAATCTGAAAAGTAGCTACTCGATCAATAAGTGAATTTAACAAGACTGTAAAATACAAAATCATTATACAAAACTCAACTATATTTCTATAGACTAGCATAAACAATTAGAGAATGCAATTTTATAAAAGAATATCATTTAAAAATATTAAAATGTATGATGTACTTAAGAATCTAACTAAAAAATGTTTAAGAGCTATACACTGAGAACTACAAAACATTATTGAGAGAAATACAAATAAACCTAAATAAATGGACAGATTGTTTATACAAGTGTTGCTGGCACAATTGTAAAACCGTAGAAAGAAAACAATGGCCAGGTGCAGTGGCTCACGCCTGTAATCCCAGCACTTCGGGAGGTGGAGGCGAGAGAATTGCCTGAGCCCTGGGCAACACGGCAAGACCTTGTCTCTACAATAAAAAATAAAAATAAATAAAAAAAATTAGCCAGGCATGGTGGTGCATGCCTGTAGTTCCAGCTACTTGGAAGGCTGAGGCAGAAGGATCGCCTGAACCTAGCAGGTTGAGGCTGTGTTGGCTTTGAGCATGCCATTGCACACCAGTCTAGGCAACAGAGTGAGACTCCAACTCAACAACAGCAACAACAACAACAAAAAGAAAACAAACCACCATAAAATAAACTTTAATCCACATCTAACATCATATAGAAAAAAAATAACTCAAAGTGGATTGAATATCTAAAGATAAAACCTAACATAATACAAGTATAACTTCTACAAGAAAACAGGTATAACTTCTACAAGAAGAAACTTTTGTGACCTTGGATCAGACAAAGATTGCTTATATATAACACCAAAACCATGATTCATAAGACAAATAAATAATTGATAAATTGAATTGTGTTTCCTCAAAATTAAGAAGTTCTGTTCTTTGAAAGACAATGCTTAGAGAATAGAAAGATAAAATATTGGTTGAGATAAAATATTTGCAAATCAAATATCTAATACAGGAATTCTATCTTAAAAATACAAAGAATTCTCACGAATCAGTAATAAAAAAACAAACAACCTGATATAAAGTGAACCACAGATTTGAACACACACTTCACCAAAGATGATATACAGATGTCCATAAGTACATGAAAAGATGTTTAACATCATTAGGCATTAAGAAAATGCAAAATAACATCGTGGTGAGGTGGTTGGTGCTTGTAATTCCAGCACTTAAGGAGGCCAAGGCAAGAGAATTCCTTGAGTTCAGAAGTTTGAGACCAGACTAGGCAACATAGTAAGACCTCTTTGCCAAAAACAAAAAACAAAAACAACAAAACAAAACAAAACAAAAAAAACTTAGACTGACGTGATGATGCATGCCTGTAATCCCAACTTACTCAGGAGACTGAGGTGAAAGGATCCCCTGAGCCCAAAATGTTGAGGCTGCCGTGAGCTATGATCATGCTACTCTACTCCAGCCTGGGTGACAGAATGAGATTTCTATTTGTAATATTCAAAATCTGGAAACAACCCAAATGCCGTTCAACAGATAAAAGGATAAACAAACTGTGGTCTTCAAAATCAGAAATAATGAATTATTGATACATGCAACAATAGAATGAATCCCAAATTTATTATGCAGCTTGATACTTTTGGTACAGATATATTCTCCCAATAGTTCGCATCCTAAAGAATAGAAACTTTCTATTCCTAAAAGAACAAAAATGATTATATGAAAACTGTATTATATATATATATATGTACACATACAAACACAGTACATGTATGCAATCAATTCCCTTAAGTGTGGTATGTAGAAATTCCTACTGTACTTAATCAAGGGGAAACATATGGAAGCCAATTATGTGAACAAAAAAATCCAGATGAAAGCAGAACAGTCGACAGGGTATGGTGGCTAATGTCTATTATCCCAGCACTTTGGGAATCTGAGGTGAGAGGATTGTCTGAGCTCACGGGGTTTGAGACCAGCCTGGGCAACCTGATAAGACCTCATCTCTACCATAAATTAAAAAAAAAAAAAAAGCTGGGCGTGGTGGCGGGCACCTGCATTTCCAGCTACTTGAAAGGCTGAGGCAGAAGGATCATCTGAACTCTGCAGGTCAAAGCTGGAGGCTACAGTGGCCATGAGTATGCCACTGCACTTCAGCCTGGATGACAGAGTGAGATGCCAACTCAAAAAAAAAAAAAAAAGAACAGTCCTGAGAAAAGATGACCAAGGGAGAGAAAGAGAAAAGAGGTGGAAATCTTATGTCCCAGGAACATCAACTCTATTCAACCAGTAAGCTTTCAACTTGTTTATTTTGGTGTCTGTACCATTAAAGATTTGACAAATATACAGAGAAGAGATCCAAATTGGAATCTGAAAATTTGTACCATGTTTCCTTTGCCATTCATTGCTGACTGACTATGGATAGATAAATGAGCCTCAGTTTAATGATCTATAATATGATAATAATTAAACTTGTGTCATCTACTTGACAGAGATCAAAATGAGAAAAATCTACGTAGAACACTATTATCTGTAAAACAAATCCATCTGAAGACAATTGTTATTTTTGCTTTGTATTTATTATTGTTGTTGGTAGGTAGCTATAAGGCAACCAACTAAAGATATCTCGAAAACAAGAAAGTCTGGTATAGAGAGGCCTGCTCTTTGCATACAGGTATTATGAGCCCTTCATGATTCTTATGTGTGTCTATAGAGGTCTACTGCACATATAAGATGATGATATTTCAAAGCTGGAGAGGTAGTTCCATTTCTATGTTGGGAATTCATGCCTGGCTTCTTCAAATGTTAGTCACAAGGTAGTTATCAGATTGACTAGAAACTGAAAATTGTTCATCCCAGACTTGCTTTAAAGGAGTAAGTTAAAATGTCAAACAAAAAATCGTCTGGTAGACCTTGGTTTTGCTTTTGCTATTTATTTATCTCTTTCATATTAATGAAGTTCATACATCATGGCAAATTATTCATTAGTGCTTTATCTTTTCCTTGATGATTCATCCATTCCAAAATCAATTGAGTGTATGTGTCATAGTCTTGTATTTAGAGGATCATTGGGCATATCATAGTTGAGCAATTTTTTTGACTCATGGTGAGCATTGTAAACTAATGTGTTTGATGGGAAGCCTTTAATAAATACACTTTTCAGATAGAAAGACAGGTTCTGAAACATGTTAATCTATTAACTTTTCCAAGGTAATAAATATGAAGTACTGTTGGGGTAGCTGACACAGCCCTGTAAAACCTGACAGAGAACTGCATTTTGCTTTAGAATTTCATTAGATATAAAATAGTTATATTTCAATTGTGCCTCGTAGTTCTGAAAATGCCATATATTCTCAAAACATGGGCAAAATTATCAATGGTATTTTTAGATATTTAGGTACTCTTAACCATAATTGCTTATGTAGAAAGAAAATAATACCATATCCAGTACTGATACAATCAAAATGCTGCATTTGGACTGTATAAAACTTTTCTTCTGGGAATTACAGAATGCTCTGTCCTATTTAACATAGCATATGGACATAGCATATACTCTGATTGCAGCCTTCTTTTTCTATTAAAATGCTAATGAATAAAAAGGGATTTCATTTTTATTAAGGAGGTTAGAAGTACAAGTGTGGGAGAGTGAATTAAAAACAAACCTACTGGGAAAAGAGATAAGAATTCTAGACATCTGCGTGATTCTTCCTCCCACATATCAAATTCGGAATCATACATCCACAGGGAAGAGGGATATTAAAATATAAAAGAAAACTGAACCCAAACTTATAAAAGAATAGCAAGCTACACCAAAAGGGTTCAATGAAAGCAAACAATTTTCTTATTTTATTCATAAACAATGATGGTATTTATAAAACCCATGGGTACACATAGTGGGTGTTTTTCTCTTTTGTTGTTTGTCAGTTTTTATGTCTTTAAGAAAAATATAATACCATCATGTTATTATTTGGGGCTTTTCTCATCATGTTCCTTCTTTTTTCTTGCTTTCTTGTTTTTGGCTAATTCAATATTCATTATTGCCTCCTTCTACTTGCAAAAAAAAAAAAGTGAATCTGATACCATCTTAATCTACATTCCAAATCGATACCTCCCTTCTGAATTTTAGATCCATTAAAGCGTTCTTATTATGTAGTTATTCAAATGGATAAATTAGATATCCTGAAAAACCTACAGGTTTTATAATTTTTGCCAGAAAGTTAGAAACTAGCACTACTTTTACAAAGGCTTTTGTGCTGACATTTAGCTGAGCTGTTTGAGAGAATTTGCTTTTCATGAAGAGCACTAACAAAGGTAAAGAATTCAAGAGAAACTGCTATTCATCCTGGTCGTAGAGGTGATTGGAAAACAAAGATTTTGCTTAAAAGCTGGATTTGCATAAGGAAGATTATATTTTACATTGTCTATTTATAATCATCAAACAGTAACAATTCTTGTAAAAAGCAAACAAAAATATTTTTATATTAAAAATTCCTACTTAAAAGGTAACTTTGCTTTCATGACTTATAACTCTTTAATTACTCTTTTACCTATAAAATTAAGATTGTTAATAAACAAATTAAAAAACTGCATCCAAATGTATGTCCTACAAATTTGAAATGTCCAAAATGAAAAAAAATGACTTTTCTTCCAATATTCTTATCTCATATTCAGTCTTTTGGTAGATGATATTTAGATACATTCTATTCTAATTCCCATACAAGAAAATAGAAAACCCTCTTATGTAAATCCTTCCTACTCCATTACTATTCAGCAAATCTCTATGACTTTCAAATGCTTTTTGTTACTTTCTACTTCCACTTTCTTTTTGAGATATCATTCATAATTGATCCTGTTGCCAAAGAGAATTCTCAAATCCAAGTCTAGCCTTTACCTCCCCACTATAGGAGAAGACGTCATCACCCGCTATCATGACATCTAAAGGTTTTTTTTATATTTAACTTCTATATTCCAAAACCATTTTCCATAGGTTCAATGCTTTATACTTCACTTATACCATCAGATTTTTTTTTCAAGTTTCCTGTACATTATGTTCTTTTTACGCTTTCACATTATTGTACTGTTACCTTTTTTTTAGAATGATTTTCTAACTCTGCTTACCTAAAGATATTTGCATTCACAATCCAAGTTAGGCATTATATATTTAGGAAACCTTTGCAGATAATACCTTCACATACAAATCCACACAGCCTCTACCTTACATCTGCAAAATGCATATGTGTGTGGTTTTTGCATTTTGTCACTCAATGCACACAAACACTCATATCAGCTTCCCAAATTAAGCTACAAGTTCCCAGAAAAACAACATCATATGTCTATATTTGCAATAAAATTACATTTATGGATACAATAAATAAGAAAACTCACAGGAAAATGTAATTTACATGATAAGGATAGAGAAATGTTACTGTATTGAAAAATGAAGAATGGTAGAATGATACTTTCTTAGGCTAGAAGAAGGAACAACAGCTATCAAAGGCTCTGTGGAGTATGATATTAAAACATTATGCTGTCCCTTGTGGGTGGTAACCATTCTTTAAGTTGTATGTATTAAGAAGTCTGCTTATTGCTGATTTAATTAAGATAAGTGAATTCCTTACATCTTATATCCTAAGCTATCTTCCTACAGTGATTAAGGTAGATAGGCCCACAGTTTATGGACTGTTCAAAGTTTTCTCCCTCCAATGAACTTGACCACTGTGTAAGGTTTTCCTGTTTGAAGTGCTCTCGTAGGTTTCATGCTAGTTCTAGCTCATTTGACTTTTTGATGCTCTTTCTCCTTTCCTATAAAAAAATAACAGTTTTGGTATCTATTTTAATTTTATTCAATGCTGAATTCTTATTTTTATACACATATTTTGGTTATATTAACAGATGGCAGATATGTTTCAATATTTAATAATCTATTTAGAAGTAGTTAGGAAAAATGGCACTTATCTATAGGTAAATAGCAGATTAAATGAAATAGCCACTCAAATGTGAGCATATACCTATTTTTACTTACATTTAAATGACTATGTGCTATTAATAGGACATTTAAAAGTATAATTACTGATACTTTTAGAGTAACAAACTGATTATAAAAGAACCACACTTGGTACATAGGATTTTTTTTCCATATCACATTTGGTTTTAGAATTAAATTTGTAAATGGTTTAGAAATGTAAATCCAATATTAACTGAAAAAAATGATAATTTCCAAAGATTGTGCTTAAGGTTCCCAAATATAGAGACTCATAGTTAAAATACACTTAGGCTTTGCCTAAATATTTGCTGTGGAACTTAGAGAAAGAAAGAAAGGAAGGAAGGAGAGAGGGAAGGAAGGAAGTGAGCAAAGGAAAGAATCAAAGAAAGACAAAAAGACAGAAAAAAAGAGAGAAGTAAAGAAAGGAAAGGAAAGGAAAGAAAGAAAAAGAAAGAAAGAAAAGGAAAGAAAGAAAGGAAAGGTAAAATGAGCAGTGTTGTATAATGGTGGTTAAGAGTTGTGATGTTGACTTTTATGTGTCAAAGGATACCCAAATACCTGGCAAAATATGATTTCTGAGTGAGTCCATGAGAATGTTTCTGGAAGAGATTAGCCTTTAAAGCAGTGGACTTAGTAAAGAAGATTCTTTCTTACCAGTGTGGGTGGGTATCATCTGTGAAAGGCTCCAACAGAACAAAAACAAAAATAAATAAAAAAATAAAAATAAAAATAGGTAAATGGAAGAAGGGCAATTTCCTTCTCCTCTTGAGCTGGTACCTTCATTTTCTCCTGCACTTTGACATGGGATCTTCTGGTTCTCTGGCTTTTGGACACCAGGACTTACACCAATAGCCTTTCTTCCTACCTCTCTTACTCCAGTGTTTAGACTTTTGGACTTGGCCCAAATTACAACATTGACTTTCCTGCATCTCCAGCCTGCAAATGACATATTGGGGAATCCTCAGCCTCCATGATCACTTGAGTCAATTCTCACAATAAATACCCTCTTATGTGTATTTATATACTACCTATTTGTTCTATTTCTCTGGATAATATTGGCCAATACAAGAGTTAAAACTGAGAGGCCAGACTGTTTGCGTGGTATTCCCATCTTCAGCCCTTACAATCACTGTGAATTTGGGAAAACAATATATCTTCTCTGTGCCTTAGTTTCCTTTTCTGTAAAATTTAGATAAAAATGACAATTCATACCTTGTAGGATAGGTTTATGATAAAAATTAGTTAACATATATAAAACACTCACTATATATTGTCTGCACATAGTAAATCCTATATACATGTTAAATATTACTTTTAAAAATAAAGGACTCTATTTTGTATTTTAAATATTTTTTCTCTCCACTTCACCCGAAAAAAAAAATTTCCTATCCAAAAATACAGTTTCAGATAGCAAAAACAAACAAGCAAGCAAAAAAAAAAAAAAAAAAAAAAAATTGGTCTCAGGTTCTTGAAAAACTTTCAAAGAATTACTATACACTTTAAACGATTTATTTATTTGCAAATATTTCTTGAGTACCTACTACTGGTCAAATCAGGAGAGACAGAGTACTGAAGAAAAACACATAAACATGTGTTTCCCTGCCTTATGAAACTTTAAAAAATGGGGACACTCCAACAATAAACTACAGATAAATCATCTTTGTATTATATGAGACGGTGAGGAAGTGAAAGAATATTCCAGAAGGGTAATATCATATCTAACAGCTTTGAGGTAGGAGTGGCTGATCTCAGTTTTTCAGGGCAGACCAATGAGGATAATGTGTCTGGAAGTGAGCAAGACAGGGAGAGAACACTAAAGGGTAAGACCATGGGTTGGTTACACAGGACCCTGTGGATGTTATAGACCATGGTAAGAGTATAGCTTCTATTTTGAGAAAGACAGAAAGCACTGGAAGGCTATGAAAAGAGGCGTGCCAGGATCTGATTTACATTTTAATAAGATTACTCTGCTTGATAATAGACTACGGTGAGCAGAGAATAAAGATTAGGGGCAACCCTGAGTGAGCAAAAAAAAAAAAAAAAAAAAAATTGTTTCCTGTAAAGTGAATGATCTAGAGCAAGAGTTCACAGTCCCCGGGATCTAGGTACCAGAAAAAGTGTCCAACAATTCATATACATGAAATATTGATACTGTCAGTTGGACCTTAATTTAGCTCTAATAAAATATGAAGCATGAGTAAGGAATATGGATCCATGGATTTTAATAATACCTACGTTCTTTAAATGCATACTAATGTTATGAAGAGTATCATATCTTTATGAATTGTCTTAATCAATGAATTCTAAGAGAAAAACTATTACAGCATAGGGGGCTTATAATTTTTATCTATCTATCTATTTATCTATCTATCTATCATCTATTTGGGTCAGAGTCTTAAATAGACTGGAGACTGTGGCACCACCACAGCTACTGCAGCCTCAACCTGCTGGGCTCAGGTTATCCTTTCGCCTCAGTCTTCCAAGCAGCCAGGACTACAGGCCCATACCACCACACCCTGCTTTATTGTAGAGACAAGATCTCACCGTGTTACCCAAGCTGGCCTGGAGCTCCTGGTCTCAGGCGATCCTCTCACCTCACCTTCCCAAAGTGCTGAAATTACAGGCATGAGCCACTGTGCCTGTCCAATTTTTCATTATTAAAATAAGTTTATACTACTTAAAATTGGAAGCCACTGTGATAAGTAAGAGGACATGATTTCCAGGTGAATTTTTTTCTCTTTCTTTTCAAAAGAGAGGCATGAGAAGTTAGTACTGGAGTAAGTCAATAGTCCAGACAAGCCAGTATTACCATATTACCCACTGTCTCCAAATTCTCTTCTTTGTATTCTTCTTTTCAGACATGGAAGGTGATAATGGAGAAACAGTAATTCCCACAGTAATACTGAGGAGACTGGCTTAACCATCAATGCTGTTGGATCTCATGTTTTTAAAGCATCAAAATCAGGCAGTACTGGAAGTCTTGGGATTTTGCCAAATCAATAGAATATGTCCATTTAGTATATATCTCATATTCATCCTCCGTACCTTTTTTTTTTTTTGAGTTGAGGTCTCACTCTGTCTCCCAGGCTGGAGTGCATTGGCATGATCACAATGATCATGGCTCACAGTAGCCTTGACGGTTCTGGGCTCTGGTGGTCCTTCCACCTTAGCTTCCCAAGTAGAGTAGCTGGGACTACAGGCATGGGCCAGCTATTTTTTTTTTTATTTTGATAGAGATGAGGATTTTGTGTGTTGCCCAGGTTGATCTCAGTCTCCTGGGCTCAACAAGTCTGTCTGCCTCAGCCTCCCAAAATGCTGGAATTACAGGCGTGAGTCACTGCACCCAGCTTCCACAAATATGAAGAAAGAATTTAAATCAAACATGCATACGTATATATGATTTTACATGGACATAGAAAAATTTGATTGTCACTGATTGCCCAAATTATGTTTTGCAGTTTATTATGAAAGTTTTCAACGAAAATGCATTTTAAAAGTTGTGCCCTCTTTATTACCTTCTAAAATTATCAGAAAATTGGCATACTGATAATAAATAGCACAGACAAGCATTATTAATTTTTCTCAGTTTGACAAACGCTTGTTAGAAGATTGTCAGAATTTATCAAATTCATAAGTAAAAAATGATCAACTTTATTGTTTATACATAATATATAGGCAGAGCTATATTTACTTGTGTTGATATTTAGATTAAATCCTCAGTTTGTTGGTCAGAGTGAAGGAGTTGCATTTGTCTACCGTTTCATTTTGTGATATTCCCAGCCTGTATTTTGTGCTAGCGTCCACTAAAATAAATCATACTGTAACTAGTATCAATATATTTTTGTTTCCTGAGAGCCCCCTTTACCAAGGCATGTCCTCCATTTCAAGGTCAGTGCATTAATGACAGCATATTACTCTAGTAAATCTGTCCAACCCCTTAGCTTGCAGAATGTTGAAATTTTGCTAAAAGCAATTCTTGAATTAATTGTAACTATTCAGTCAGTTCCGACTCAAATGTTCCCATCTGAATTTGCCAAATTGGACTGTGCAGAAGAAAGTGAAGCCTCTTTTAAACATGAGGCTGTATTCCACTTTGCCCTAGAAATAGCCATAGAACACAGCTTTCTCTTCTTCCTCCTGAATCACCTATGGCACAACACAGGGCAATCCTTTCTATTCTTGCTCATGCTCTATTCTTTGTCTCCTGACATTGGAAGCTTTCCTGTTTGTCTGGTATTTCTGTCCTATGATCAAATTAATTTGTGTCTATGCCTCAACCTGTCTTCTTGCTGAAATCTAGTTTAATTAGAAACAAATCTTTCTGTTAGTTAAGCAACAAAGACAGCAGTGTAGAGGAGAAGGTTGATGGAAATCTGTCCACATTATTTACCAAATGGTTCTGTATTTTCAAGCAGCTGATGACAGACCAGTCGTCAATCCAAATTCATTTCCAGAGAGGCACATAAAAACTTTACTGCTTAACAGAGCTCAAAATATCCACCTGTCTCTTTGACAAAAGTGCAATCAGAGACTATACGCTGATGCTAGGGGCTGCCTCTAATATTTTACATTGGGCACCACCATCTGATGCTTAATTATGTTGTTGGTGTTTCTAATTCTTGCGTAGACTTGGAATTTTTATTGCTTCAGGTGTGGTTAACTGAGCAGTTGGGACAAAAAAGCCAGATCACGGAAACCTATGTTGATGTGTGGGCCTCTGTATAAATACATAGGAATATGTGATGCACTCACATGTCTTCTACATTTCTACTTAATTACTTGAGCACTCTTACTGTTCATTAATGACAAGTTTATTATTTTCTTATTGAGGAAACTCTCTCCCAGTATAGCAAGCATTTACACAGTTTAACAAGGGATTAATCTAAGCATCCACAATCAAATGCTGAAGAAAACTAGGTTTGATCAGCTTGTCAATATCATAGCTTCTTGCTGCTACACATGTGTGTGACACAGTCTAAATCTCCCTTTGGTCAAGCTCACTGAGTGTGGCCACTCTTCACTTAGGATCTCGAAAAAGGCAGTGTTTTATTTATTTATTTATTTATATTCCATTTACAAACACGTGCATCTGCCAGGTGTTGTAATAGCAGTGAAGCAGTAGTAAGAGCTCAGGGACTGGTGTTACATTCATACCTATTCATCCTTGGCTCAGTGTTCTTGCCTCTGTGAGATTCCAACATAGAAGAGTTAAGATGATTTATTTTCGTAAGGAACATTCTTAAAATGAGTCTAAAATGATATTCTTATATATCTTGTATGCTAAATCTGTGTGTTTATGAATTTTTGTAAACTATGTTAATGTATTATATATGTACTCATACACTAAATAAATTTAGATCATTGTAAAGTATGTAATAACATAAATGTTGATATTTTCCCTAAAGTCTACATCAAAGGAAACAAAAGATTATTATACTACTCAAATATATATTCTGAGCTCTTAAAGAACTATGGTATACTGCATGCAACTCTAGGTATCAATCTCATTTATATATATTTTAATGCATTAATTTATTATAAATTATTTGTGATGATTAGATAAGAAGGGAAAAGTGCCAAAAAATTGGATCCTATCTAAAATCCAGGATTGGTTTTTAAATATATATTATGCTGTGACACTTTAGGCTTTTATACAAAGTGAAATCACTATGCTGAAACCATAGATGTTTAATAAAAATAAAGAAAACCCTATTAAAAGCAAATACCTTACTATGTAGTAATATTCTTTCACCTTTCCTTGCAATTTCTTCATTTGGCACAAAGAATCTTGGTGCTTTTAAGTGTTTTTATGTAGCTAGCAAAATGGATTTTTCAGTATATCTTGATTCCCAGAGGCTTTGCAGGTTTTGCAAACCTATAGCAAACCATAATTTGTATAAGTGTTATTTTCTTAAATGAATGCCATTATTTCATAGAGATGGGCTTACTGAGTGGACAGAGTATTGAATTTTCTTCTCTGTGGTATGCTCGGAATCCAGTGTAGTTCTAAAGACTAAAAAATTGAATAAAGGAAGAACAGAATGAAAATTAACAGAGCAGAGAAGCCCCAGCTGAGGGAGAAATAAATGGCTTCATAAACTTTGAATCAGTGCAGCATAAGAGTTTACATCCAAGAGCTAAAGACACCTGCTAAAGTTTTTTTTCTTCCTTATCTCAGGATCCTATATTCTGGTAGTAGAAAGTTCTTCTGTTACCTTTGTGCTATATAACAGTGTAACTAATACCTATCAAGATCTAAGTAACAATTTGTAACAAGTTTACTAATGCCTCTTCTAACATTTTCATTAAGTTACTAATTCAATATGTATTGGTCACTGTTGAGGGTTGCAGTGTCTCTCCCCAAAATTCATATGTTGATGTTCTGACCCCCAATACCTTAGAATGTGATATTATTTGGAGAAAGAGATCTTTCCTGAGGCAATCAAGTAAAATGATGTCATTAGAATGGGGTCTAGTCCAATATGACTGGTGTTCTTATAAAAACAGAAAATTTGAAGACAGACTCACTTAGAGAGAAAACGTCATGTGAGCACAAACAGTCATCTACAAGTCAAGGATAGGGGGCTGGAATAGATCTTTTCCTCACAATCCTCAGAAGGAGCCAACATTGCCAATGCCTTGATTTCTAACTTCTAGACTTCTGACCTATATGACAGTACATTTTTGTTGTTTAAGCCACCAGTTTGTTGTAATTTGTTAAGGGAGTCCTAGCAAACGAATGCAGACACCTACTATATGACAGATAATATTTCGAATGCTGAAGAGACAGTTATAAAAACATAAATATTGCTCTGAAGGAAGTTTCTGGCAAAGAGACAAGAAACAAGCACACAGATGCAACCCTTGTGACATACGGTAAACAGATGGATGTCCAGGATATTGTAGATACATAGCAGAGGAACCTGCTAACTCAGCTGAGGTAATCAGAGAAGTCAGAACCTCAGAGCTGAGTTTTAAGACAGGCTTGAGGGAGATAGAAAACAAAAAGACAATCTACAGTCTAGACAGGGTGGGTTATATGTGCAAAACCAAAGTGGTATGGAAAATTGTGGCTCCTTTTGGAAGTTCTAAGCAGTTATTTATGCAGATTTAGCTTAGGAATATTACAAAAAGAGTCTAAAAAGATTAGGAGAGGACAAAACAGAACAAGAAAAACAACAACAACAAAAAAAGGTTTGGAAGATTTGGTATAACATACTAAAGGTTTGAAATGAAAAAATTAAAGTAGAAAGTGCAAAAAATTTTAGTATGAGAAAAATTTATTTTATTACAGTCTGAATATTGGACTGAATAAGAAAACAGGGTTAAACTGGGAAAAGACAGCAAATTGGGTAGCTATTTCTTTAATGAGGTTATTGACAAGTAGGTTGCTGTGTGTGTGGCAAAGAAGCCTGTCATTCTACAAATGAAATTACAATAGTTAAGCAGTTTATTCAAATTTGCATAAATGAGCAATGACACAACTGAAATTTGAAGTCACATCTGACTTGAGAGCCTGCTTTCTACTCTGTGATATTGCCTCTGGAAAGTGTGGGATGCAGGCAATGGTGGGACTGTGAGACACCAGAGAAATAGCACAGAGCGGCATTGGGAAGAAAACAACGTGGGGCTACAAGCTGGAGAGGCTTCCATTTTGGGTTATGGCTAACATGATTGCAATGGGATACAAGGTCTTGTCAACCAACTCAAGAATGAGAATGAGACTCCAAAGTAAAGAGAAAGGTGGTTCTTGAAGAAAAGTCATGAGCTGGCATATGAAGGGCCATAAATTGGATTTCATCTGCAAGGAACCCATTAGGCTATTTTAAAGGCAATCCTTAAATACTACCTAACCATGTAGGTTGCATGCAATATTATATGTCTCTGGAGCTTTGAGGCACATCCAAAGTGAGTGAGAGGTTTGGAAAGAGAAGGGAAATGTATAGCTTAATTTTCTATATATTTTTTATCAACTAGAATTTTCCTAAAATTATTTTTTTCATATTTTGAAATTATTAACCCAAATGAGGTCTTCTTTAAACTTAAGAGTTAGATCCCGAATTTCTGAGTCAGAATACTATACTACATTTCTCATAGTAGGATATTCACTTTTGCAAGATGTATTCAGCAATTTATTAGATGGGAAATCAGAATCTCACTTGTCAGGCTTTAGTCTTATAGTAATCAGACAAGTAACATACTGAAACAAACTTTAAAATTCAGATACACTAGCTTATTCTGCAATAACATGCAATCCACAAATATCAGTGACTTAAAAATCACTGATTTATTTTTTTGGAGATCTTTATACTATCAATTAACTGCATTCCGATGAAGTGACCCACATCCTTTCTACTACTATGTCATTGGCCAAAACAGTCCACGTGACCACAACTAACCTCAAGAAAGAGTATCAGAATATTCTCTGATGTACACAGAAATGGAAGAAGAGAAATATTTGTGAGCATCAGTAAGTTCTTCTCCAGACACGGTACAATAGTTTAGTGACTTTACCAAAAAAAATGCATTTCTCTTGACACTATGTAGAACTACTTGGGTTGGCAACACCAGGACGTGTGTGAAAATGTGTGTTTGTGCACCCATGTGTGCTTGTGTGTATATGTGTACACATTACTGTGTGTGTACATGCATGCACATGTCTGTGTGTTCTACAGCGATCTGTTCCACATCTTCACTTAGGTGTTGGGTTGGGAGAAAGCATAAGAATCACACATCGAAAAATCCTATGACCCACGTCTGGAAGCATTGATATATTTTCCATATACATTTCATTGACCAAAATGCAGAAATTCAGCCACTCTTGACTACAAGAGAGGCTTGGAATCTTTTCTGTGTTCCCAGGCACAAATGATGAACAGATTTTTGGTAATTATTCACAGTCTGATAGACTCCAATTCTCTGAGTAAAACATCTAACTGCCACTTCCTTCCGAAGTCATGAAAAGTAAGCCCTTAATAAGTATGGAGAGGTCATTGGTCATTTGCTCTAGAAAAACCAACAAAACCTCTCAACACTCTATGTTTAAGAAGTCAAAATGAGTTAGCAATTGTGAATTATTATCTTATTGCTTTTGATCCCATAGAGAAATATTCCCTCCCTTTCAACTCTAAACCTCACTGACATCCCGAGTATGTGAAGGAAAAAAAAACCCTTTCTTTTATTTGTTGAAGTAATTTCATTTTTATTTTAAGTAAAAACCATTGTCTGCTGCTAAAGGCTGTTTTGTTCAGGATGAGAATACTAATGTAATGGATAAATTAATGTATGTTCCCTTTGTTCAGAGAGTTAGAATCCAGATGAATGGGAAGGACATTTTGTTAAATAGTTTTCTAGATTTTTGTAATCTCAGTAAAGCAGGAACAAAGATTTTTTTTTTTTTCTATTGAATGGTATCAAAATCTGGGAATGTCGTATATAATAAATGTTATTTGAGTAATGCCATATGGCAAACTTTGTCTGGTCTCAAAGGCAGTAAGAGAACTATCTTTGTGTAGAAAATGTGATAAGAAAATTGATATTCTCTGGTATTTGCAATCTTTTGATTATAACAGACTTTGCTACAGAATGGACAGGGCTTCAATTTTCACTGAGTTTACTAAACTGTATTTTGAAGTTACTCCTGAGAATTCAGGCATACTTGCAAGAAAATGTGAGGGTATTTCTCTGTGAATTGCTCTGCACCTAGGGTCCATATTAATTTTTTGTGCACAGCTCCACTTGGAAAACTCACTTTATACATATCTGCTTAAGGCTACATTTTGTTAAGGGAAACAGTTTACTTTATAATTTTGGTAATTTAGCTCTAGACTGCTATAATTAGAAACTCTAGCAATAATGTTTTGATTATACAAAAGATGAAATAAAAATTCTACTTAGAACATATATAGAGATTTCATCTGAGCTATTCTACATATTTGCTAATATTAATAATTGTATAATAGTTATCCTGCAGGGCACAGACATGGAAGTTCTCTCATGCACCTGGACATTCCTTTTACTCTATGTCCTTGAATGTTGTTTTGGGGAGTAGACGGTTGTTCTAGTATTTGGTAGTACTCTATATTAAAAATAGCATATCCCTAACTGTAGATTAAAATGTCATTAAAGCGAATGTTTGCAGCTATCACATTTTGAGAACCTACTCTTAGGTAGGTACTGTACCCAAAACTAGGCACAAATAACCCTAGGGGTTAAGTATCATTTAGTTCAACTTTAAGAGAAATGAGGACCTAAAAATTTAATCACCATACGTCATGCAAATATTAATCAGAGCATGAACTGAACTTCATGTCTGTCCCACTGCACATTCTTTTCCCAGTCCACCACATTAAAAAAAAGATACTATCGTCAACTTAATATACTTGATGTAACATAAGAGGTTGAAACTAAGCAAATAGTGGTTTTATATTTATTTCATGTTGGAATCAGACTCTTTAAAAGATAACAACCTGGCAGTCTAAAGTGTCCTTTGGGATCATTAGTTATTTAGTAACACTATCAAGGTTTCCCATACAGTGCCTTTGCCTGTGAATTTTCTTATCTGAAAAGCCTTCACCATTCTCTGCCTGATAAACTCCTACTCTTCTTTTTGTTTCCTCACTCTTTCTTTTAATCCTTTGAATAATTCATTGCTCCTATTGTGTTCTCTTTGCAGTTTGTATCTATTAGAAAATTGTCGCATCATTGTTTGCTATTTAAACGTTCATTTTCCCAACTGGATTTTGAGTTCCTTGAGGAACTCCTCAGTGCTCTTCACAATTGTTGCTCACAATCAGTGGGTTAATAAAGGCGAGATAAATATCTCCTCATTTATATGAATTAAAAGGGTAGTGTGTTATAATGGAGAGAACACTGTAATTGCATGAGTCATTTAACTGGGCCCCTATTTTTTTCTTCTGTTGATTGAGGGCATTGGGCTAGGTAACTTCCAGTGTTATTTCTAAATCTACTGTTGTCTGATTTATCCAAGTGCTATGCTTTTACTGTCAGTAGGAAGCATACATAGAAATCAACTGAGAAATAACTTTTTGCTATATTTATGCTTTTATTTCTTTTTCTACTGTGTCAGGCAACATAAGAACTCACATCTTTATAACGATAAAAGTCAAATGTCTGCAGATATAGCATAAGGAAAAAATTAATTTTCTGCATGTAATTCTGACTTCTGTGATAATTGTGAATCTATCAATAGAAAATTAACTTTATATTACAAATGTACATACATGCAATTGATGCTTCTTATCAAAGTTTCATTTTAACAGATAAATTTTGTTATCTATATTGCTTCCTTAGCACCTAAAAATAATTTGGATCAGATCTCTGAATTATTGTTAGAATCTTATGTGTTTTATCTTGCAATTCTCTTGTTCTATGAGATTGGGCAAATCATTTAAAAGTATGAGCCTGAGGCCAGGCATGGTGGTTCATGCCTACAATCCCAGCTTGGGAGGTTGAAGCAGGAGAATTTCTTGAGTCCAGGAGTTCAAGACCAGCTTGGGCAACATAGAAAAGCCCTGTCTCTGTGAAAAAAAAAAAATTTAGCTGAACATGGTGGCACATGCTAGTAATCTCAGGAGATTGGGAGGCTGAGACAGGAGGATTGCTTGGGCCCAGGAGTTCAAAGATGCAATAACCTATGATTGTGCCACTGAACTCCAACCTGGGTGACAAAGCAAGACCTTGTCTCTGAAACAAAGAAAGCAACAAACAGCCTGTTTTTAAGTAGGTAAAATGGCTCAACTGAGCCAGATCTTTCACAAGTTTACTTCCAACGTTAAAGTACTGTGATTTTAAAGTTACAATATTTAGATAAAAATGTTAAGTGATTTTGATCTATCATTTTAGGGATTCCAATTAACATCATAATATAGTTGTTTGCTTTTAAATAATTAACATTGTGAAAATCAGGTTTCCATTCATTTTGTCAATGAAAACTCAAATCTATTGCAATCAACTGAACACATACAGCAGAAAATAGAGTTTCACCTAAATGACCCAAAGTAAATAAATCTTAATCACTTGCCATGTACTCATTTAAAATACTTGATATCAAGAAAGGCAGGGCAGGAGGTAAACAGTACAAGAAAGTACTTCTTTTTTGACCACAGTAATATATTAAACACATCAAAATAGTTATTTTCCTCACAAGTACAAGCCTCATACAATTTCTGGCTTTCAAGGTTCTTTCCTTTCTCTGTGATGGCAAATCTTCAATACTTTCAAAGACCATCAATTTGCAAGCAAAACAAGATAATGTTTTCTACAAATATTCATACAAGCCTATGAGATGAAATGTGTCCTTGATGCCTTTTAATAAAAGGCTGTTTTTCCCATAATTTGCTGTTGAGGAAGTTCAGACATTGATTTTCAGCTGAACAAACTAAATGCACAAAATTCGTAAGGTAGAGTGCAAAGTATATGATGGAGCAAGCATACAGGAGATTTTCTACATATTTTTAAGTTTTATTTTGTCCTTGGTTGACACATAATAATTGTACTTATTGATGGGGTACAGTGTAATTTCAATATATGTATACACTGTTTAGTGATCACATCAGGATATTAGCTTACCCATCATCTCAAATACTTGTTATTTCTTTATGGTAAGAACAAGCAAAATCCTCTCTTCTAACTCTTTTAAAATATACAACACAATATTGTTAACTATAGTCACCCTACTGTGCAACAGAACACAAGAACTTATTCCTCCTATGTAACTGTACTTTGTTGACCAATCTTTCTCCATCCCCCTGCTTCTCTCCCCAGCCTTTGGTAACCACTGCTCCACTCTGTTTCTCACTACTTACAACAATCAACTCAAAATGGATTAAAGTCTTAAATGTAGCACCTGGAATTATGAAACAACCAGAAGAAAATATAGAGGAAATACTTCATGACACTGATCTGGGCAATAATTTTTTGGATAAGGCACCAAAAATGCAGGCAGCAGGAGCAAAAGTAGAAATGAGATTATATCAAGTTAAAAAGGTTCTGCGCAGCAAAGGAAACAATCAACAGAGTGAAGAGACAACCTACAGAATGGGAGGAAATATTTGGTAACTGCATTTGACAGGAGGTTTATATCCAGAATATATAAGGATCTCAAACGACTCAATAGCAAAACAAAACAAAGCAAAAACAAACAAACAAAAGCCAAGGGCAAAATATCTGAATAGACATTTCTTAAAAGAAGACAAACAATTGGCCAACAGATATGTAAAATCATGCTCAACATCGTTAATCATCAGGGAAATGCAAGTCAAAATCATGAGATATCACCTCACCTCAGTTTGAATGGTTATTATCAAAGAGATAGAAAATAAAAAAATGCTGATGGAGGTGTAGAGAAAGAAGAACTCTTATGTGCTGTGGAATGAAAATGTAAATTAGTACAATAAGAAAGTTCCTCAAAGAAATAAAAATGAGAGTACTATGTGATGTAACAATCCCACTACTAGTTATATATCCAAAGGAAATAAAATAAATATATCAAAGAGATAGCTTCAACCTCATGTTTATTGCAGCACTCTTTGATATAGCTAAGATAAGGAATCAACCTAAGTGTTCTTCAAAGGATGAATGGATTAAAACATGTGAGATAAATATATATGTTGGAATATTATTAAGTAATAAAAAGAATAAGTTCCTGTCATTCGCAACGACATGGATGAACCCAGAGAACACTTAGTTAAGTGAAATAAGTGAGCTAAGCCAAGCATAGAAGGACAACTAACATAACCTCACACACATGAAGAATTTTAAAAACCTATGTGGGTTTATTGCCTGGCCCATATCACATTCAGAATGGGTGGAGATAAGTAAATGATAACGTACCTCCTTAATTAATGTAAATATAGTCAAGATTAGACAGCAAAGGACAAAGGATGGAGAATTAAGGGCCAACACTGTTCTTTTCTTCACTAGGTAGTTACCAGTTTGCTAAAATGGCTGCTATCGAGAGTATTTATAGCACTGTATGAACTATATTAGTGATGAGTTTTAAATCCAAAAACTTTGGTTAATATTCCTGTCTCCATTTAAAGCAGAGCTCAGTGTCTAAAAGCTGGTCAATAAACATTTTAGTACTGCTCTTTTCCAGTGATCTGAATTCAATAATGTTACCTTTTGAGAAGCTGCAAAATGGAAAGTGAAAGAATGATTTATGAAGCTTGGCTATGCATGACCAGATGAGAAAGCTTTAACTGATGCTTGCAGGATTCTCTTTAATGAAGTACAAGTTGCCAAGATAAGTTTAGGTAAATGAAGCTTCTGTCACATTATGTTACAGTGAAAGAAATGACAGACATAGCCCAGCAGATGGAGGTTAATACAAAATGGTGGTGTCAAACAATGTAGTCTAGGTAACTGCACAAAGATGGAGCAGATGCATTACAGTTATTACTATAAACAAGTTCATAATACTGCAACACGTTCGTGGAATCTGTTCAAATTAAGCATAGCAGCTTTCTTTGTTTAAGTTGTCACTTAGGTTGTATGCAGATCATATTTCTGAGCCATCAACTCCTTTCAAATAAAAGCTTCTATATTCAGTACCAACTTCTATTTAGATTGTACTGTTAACCTTAAAACCCCTGGTGTTTTACCTTTTCAATAATTTCCTAAGGTGATGTCTGAATACTTTGTTGAAAATGTTACTTTCAGGGCTATAATTTGAATGAATGGATTGTCACACCTTCATATCCCACTTTCCTCAGTTTGAATGCAAAGCGGAATTGTGAATAAAGTGGATCAAGAGAACTCAGCTGTGTCCCTTAAGCAACACAATAGAGAGTGGGTCTGGAAATCTAAGTGTACTTTGTGATGTCAGTTCAGGATGGTCTGGGGTTGACTTTGCTTGAAAAGAGTAATTGTCTTAAATCCATTTTGGCATTCTTCTGTGGATAATGCAGGTGACCCACTATGACACTAGAAACAGCCAAAGATGGAAGGAGGGAGTTAATTGCTCTGTGACATTTGACATTGGACTTGCCTAACAAATAGACTACTAGATTTCGCTTGGTCATTAAACTCCCACAGTTCTAGATTTCTTTCTATGTATAATTGCAAAGAAAACACATTGACAAAAAAGGTGTAAAAAGCCCAAACACACACATTACACATACACGTGCACACATATGCTAAGAGGGATAAAATAACCCTCAATTCAAACCAAATGTATTGGGAAACCTTTATAAGAAAACATACAAACTTTCATTTCTGGCACTGAACAGAGAAATCCTTCCAGAACTTGCTTACATTGAAAACTGAGCTGCACTTAGAAATGTATAGACTACTCTTCCTGTAGCTGATTTGAGAATAAACTTCTAAAGAAAAGATGCTAGACTTTTCTATATATAGTCCTGCAGCTATATTTTTGAAATGACAGGTAGTACATGATGATAGACTGTACAGTGTTAGTTTTATTTTTGAACATTTTCTTAATATCTAATCTTGAAATGCAGTTTTTCTGTACTACTTAAGCATATGACTACTCATAATTTTCCTTTTTTTAATCTTTCTTTTTCTTTGGCTAGCTGAGTAAAGCATACAGTTACGGTCAGTCCCCAACTTACAGTTAAGTTGTCTAAAACCTGGAGATTGAAACCTCCAGATCTTTTTCTCATGAGAGTGGGTAAAGAATAGTTGAAAATGTTATAAATGATAATTTGGATCTGAGCTTATCTACAAATGCCTGCATAATAAAGCAAAGGTATACCATGTGAATCAGGCATTGCTTATAACTGAGAGATGTCAGATAAAGGGTTATCTGGACAACAATAAGCAAAGTAGTTCAGGATATTTCACTTTAAAAATAACATATTAGGGGAAAGAACAACATCCAAGCTCTAAAATAGAACAGTTGGCAGCACATAAACATTCCACCACCCTCTCCCATTTCCCATTTTAGAATCCCTTGACCCAGTTAAATCTTAGTTTGTTCCTTACAGGTATAAAGTATTTTCTATAATAAAGATTTTCCACTAAATCATTTAAAGATGCATACTCCAGCATAGTATAAAGAAAAAAAAATTAATCCAGCCAGATGTGCTGGGGACACAGCACCATTTACTCCCAACTCTTATGCCACTTTCTAGAGACCTTGAGGCCCCACTTACCTAGAAATCCTCCCTTTAATAGTGTTTTAAGTACAGCCCATGGCTGGCATCATCTCCATCAATGTACTCATACCAAGTTCCTAGTTGGTGGTATTTACAACTCAAAGCCTAACATTCTAAAATGACTCTGACATAGTCCCCCATGTCCCATTTTATTTTTCCAAAGAGCAGCATGGATATACTCCTACTAAACACCATACTCCCTAGTTTCCACTAATATGCTTTCATTCCAGAGTGTTAGATATATTCTCCATGGGGCTGTGGTCTACCACCTTTTGTTGTAGAATCGCCTACTTTCTCTTCTATCATAGTTGCCCAGAGAGTTTCAGCCAAGACACAGTGTCTAAATGGAGGAGTGCAGATTGGAAAATATTCTCTACGTTTCTATGTCCATTATGAAGCCCTTATCACATGCCTCACATGCCCCAAGACTCACCAAATATACCAGTTTCTCCTTTCAAAGCTCTTGGGCACTCTTGCCATGAGCCTTCAGGTCTCCCCATGCCCTGCTTGGCTTAGTCCCTGGCCTTTCATAGTGGCCAATTCCTCCTTCCAGTTCTCTTCTCTTTAGTTGTGCTGCCCTTTTTCATTCCCCTAAGCTTAGCACACTCTTCTATGCTATAGGGGTTCAAATATGATCTTACTTTTAATAGAATGAGTCATCCTTCCTTCATCTAGTTAACTCATGTATATCTTTCTAGTCTCACCCTGAACTTGATTTCCCTTTCTTTGACAACCCAAGCAAAGTTAAATTCTTCTGTACCCTTTCTTAACAGCAGTCATAAAATAATAATTAATGTTTTGAATTTTTTAAACATCTGTCTTCTCCACTAAATTTTAAGATTTGTAACATCAGGGAACAATATTTGCCATACTCAGTATTGCATTTCTAGTCCTAGAAACTTGTTGGGTACTTAGGAACAGTTGTTAGATGAATGAATAATAATAAAAAAAGCATGTAGAGAAGAGTAAATGAAATGTTGTTGATACACATTACCAAATTGCTTTCTAGACATTTCCAAACTCAACTTATGCTTTCCTTACAGATTTGAAAATACTCGTTAATTAACTAGCACCCTTAACCATGTTATTTTTATAGTCACATAATTTTTAATTATATATTTAATTTTGTTTTTATAAATGTTTAAGTAAAAAATGTACAAATTGTCTCTGTGATCATTAACAGTACCAGTATTTTTCTTATGCTTGTTATTGATTTATTTATCTGTTTATAGTCTCAACATGTTTGAAATAATCATTGATGTATTTGATCTCTATTTGTTAAGGATATTATTCACTTATTACCAATCTGTTACAAAAATTTTCCTGCAGTTTTTCATTTTGAATAGATTTTATTTTAGAGCAGTTTTAAGTTTTAAAAAAACTGAGCAGAAAATATAAACCATTTCCTTTTACTCCCTCTCCCCTACCCTCAGTTTTCCTTATTTTTACCTACTTGCATTAATGCAGTGCATATTTTTTTTTACAACAGATGGACCAATATTGATACATTACTAGTAACTAAGATATAGTTTACATTAAGATTCTTTGAGTCCAGTTCCAGTAAGATGGAGACAGCATAGGTGGGTCTGTGAGATTATTTGAAAGTGGGTTCCCAAAAAGACTCTTACTTTCCTTCCCTCACCCCCTGTCCACCACCAGCCGCACCAGTTCAGTGCCTGGGGACTCTCGGTCCCACACAAGGCCAGCTATTGTGGCCCCTCAGCTGCTGCTGCTCCACCATAGGTGGCCCTGAGACCTAGCCGTGTGGAGATCCCGGCTCCCTCCCCAGTTACAACATTTCACCTGGCCCCAAGCTGCCGGCCGCCACCTGTGGAGGCCCTTGAATACTGCCTTGTGAAGATCTGGGTTCCCTTGCTGGCTACACTGGTCCATCCGGCACTCAGCCACTGCCATCTCCCTTCCTGACTGGGCACCTAGCCCAGCAGCCTGGTGCTCGCTACTCAGAGTTCCAGCTCCCCACCCTGGGTTCTGGGTCTCCGCCCAGCCCTATTTCAAGCCGCCATCACCCAGGGAGGCTCTGGGCGCCTGCTCCTCAGAGATACCAGCTCTACTTCTGGCTGAAGTGCCCTGTGCGGGGCCCAAAGCCACTGTCACTGTTCACCATCCTCCCTTCAGAGCTCTGGTCCCTGCTGTGGCTGAGGCACCCAGCTTGGGACCCCAAGGTTGTGTAAGGGAACAGTATATCTTAAGGAGGTGCTGATCAGCCACTCTCAGCTCTCAGCTTCAGAAGAGGGAATTCCCAGCTTCCTCCTTCACCCCAGGGCACTGGTGGCACACCAGATTCAGCGCCCAGCTGTGTCACTGACTCCCGGTGCCTGATTCGGGAGACACACCACCACAACCCATCATAGTGGATCGCCCATGGGCCCAGACGAGTGGGGAGAAAGGACGGGTGGAGAGAAAGGATCCATGAAAGAGGAGCTGCCCACCTTGGCCATTTTTCAGGCAGAGATTTGCATTGCCCCGCCCATCTACTAGCGGCCTCTACCTTGGTTTCTAAGGTAACATTGCTAAACAGGAGATAAAAGGCCCTCCACTATGCTGAATAAGATACAGGCAACTCAGCCCTGTCACAGACCTCTCAGGCAGCAAGCCAAGGGAACCAACCCAAACTTGGAGTAAATCTATCTGCCTGCAATGAAAGCAAAGGGGAGAGGCTAGAGATCAGAGCTGAAGAGACTTTAGACACTCAGGAAAGATTCCAGAGCTAGTCTGGTTTCTTATTTTGATTTTTTATTTTATTGTTTTGACTGTTTGTTTTGCTCACTTTTGTTTGCTTTTTGATTTAGACTATATGTTTATGTTGGGGAAAAATGCATCAAAAGTCATGATTTTATTGGACTGGTATGCTTTAGGGAATTTTGTTTGTGTGTCTGTTTTTCACTCTTTTCTGGCCTTGTGTCTCTTTTTCATTCATTAGTTGGTATGTATGTCTGTTTTCTCTCTCACTCTTCTCTTTCCCTAACTTCCTTTTGATACCCCTTCTTCCATTATTTTCCTTTTTCATACCTCATTTTGTTCCAGGGAGCAAACCTAAACCCTGCTGCAAGGACAGATTATAAGGCAGTGGGAAATGGGTTTCAATGTGCCCATACAACTGTTGGTGGATACTGGGATCTGCAGATAGATTCTGAATCATAGCTTCTCCCACAATTAAACCTCAAAACTACAAAAAGTACAGGCCCAACCCATAGTCTAGCCTCAAAAGT
>CAUYQG010271065.1:0-13297 GCA_963574415.1 Tarsius wallacei | reverse complement strand
GTGGATTGCCTGAGCCCGCGGATTCAAGACCCGCCTGGGCAACTTGGCGAGACCTCATCTCTACAATAAATAAAAAAATCAGCTGGGCATGGTAGCGCATGCCTGTAATTCTGGCTACTTGGAAGGCTGAGGCGGAAGGATCGCCGGAGCCCAGCAGGTTGAGGCTGTGGTGGCCGGGAGCGGCCACTGCACTCCAGTCTGGGTGACAGAGTGAGACTCCAACTCAAAAAAAAAAAAAAAATTAGCCAGGCGTGATAGCATGCACCTATATTCAGGATACTTGGAAGGCTGAGGCCGAAGCATCGTCGGAGTCCAGCAGTTCGACGCTGGGCTGGCCATGAGCCTGCCACTGCACTCCAGTCTGGGCAACGGAGTGAGCCTCCAACTCAAAAATAAAAAAAATAAAAACGGGCCAATGATCTGAGTAGATATTCCTCAAAAGATGACATACAAATGGTCAAGTACAGGAAAAATGTATTTAACATCATTAATTATCAGGAAAATGCAAAACAAGATCATAAGATAGTATCTCACTCTAGTTAGAATGTTTATTATCAAAAAGACAAAAAAATAACAAAGGCTGGTAAGGATATAGAGAAAAGGAAACTCTTATACACTGTTGGTGAACATGTAAATTAATGTAGCCATTATGGAAAACTTTATGGTAAATTCTCAAAACATTAAAAATAGAACTACCATATGACCTAGCAATCCCATGACTGGGTATATACAAAAAAGGAACTCAGTATGTCAAAAAGAAATATACACTTCCATATTTATTGTAACACTACTGATAATAGCCAAGGTATGAAATCAACCCAAGTGTCCATCAACAAACGAATGGATGAAGCAAACATGGTACATACATATACACAATGGAATACTATTATGGTATTAAAATATGGAGTCCTATCATTTGCAACAATGTGGATAATGTCTGGAGGGCATTATGTTCAATGAAATAAGCCAGGCCCAGAATGTGGAGGCTAAAAAACTTGATGTCACAGAAGTAGAAAGTAGAATAATGATTACTGGAACATGGGAAGGGTAGGAGGAAAGGGAGTAGAGGAAGAGATTGGTTAAGGGGTACAAAATACAACTAAATAGAAAGAATAAGCTCGAGTACTGTAGGGTGACTATAGTTAGCAATAATCTACTGTATATTTTCAAATAGCTCAAAGAGGAAATTTTGAATGTTCCCAAAGTGATAAATACATGAGGTGATGGATACCCTAATTATCCCAATTGATTATTACTCATTGTATACATGTATCAAAGTATCGTACTGTCCTTCATTTATAGGTACAATTATGCACCAATTAAAAAATTTTAAAAATACCTACTGTAAGTAAAAAGCAAAACAAACAAACAAAAAAACAACAAACACCATTATCATATCAGACAGATTTTCATAAGCAATATTCAGCCCAATTTTCTGGCCTATAGAGCTAGAATCTGTTTTCTTCTTCTTCTTCTTCTTCTTCTTCTTTTTTTTTTGACTCAGAATCTCCCTCTGTCACCCAGGCTGGAGTGCAGCGGCACACTCCCAGTCACTGCAGCCCTAACCTGCTGGGCTCAAGTGATCCTTCCGCCTCAGCCTTCCAAGTAGCTGGAACTACAGGCACACGCTACCACACCCAGCTAATTTTTTGATTTATTGTAGAGACGAGGTCTCACCAAGTTGCCCAGGCTGGTCTCGAACCCGTGAGCTCAAGCAATCCTCACCTCGGCCTCCCAAAGTGCTGGGATTATAGCCATGAGCCACCCTGCCTGGCTGGATTCTGTTTCCATAAATTATGAAGGGAAACCTCCTGAGGATTTACGCCAGCAGGTGATCTTGCTGATCCCCATCTGCTGTAGTGTCCTGAGAAGCTCAAGGGAAAAACTGGGTTAGTGATGATTTCTTTTGGATTTTACAGGGAAGTACTCGATAGAGATAACTGACTTCCTGAAATGAAAGGGCTTTTCAGATTGAAATAATGAATCATAATCTTGAAACTGTAAATGCCCTGCCCAGACTTCCTCTAAATCACTAGAATGAGAGGCAGCTCCCCAAAGCTGAAGGGTGTGATTCCCTTCAGAGAAGTGGAGAGTAAATGCATCATTCAAGTAATTGAGGTAAACCACACACTTTACCTCAGTCGCTTTCTCAGGCAATCATGTTTTTTGGACATATATTCTCTGGATAATTTCTCCAGTTATCCTCTCTGTTATGTGTACATCAAAGCGTAACGACTTGGCCTGGGACAATTGAGAAATTAATAACCGAAGCAAGGGTTTAAGAAATCCATAGTAATGACACAAATGAGACCTATCAAATTAGAAAACCAAAATGAAAACACACTAAACACTTCAAAATTTAATTAGAAAAAGTTCCAAGTTCAGATCACACCGAGGCCATTATACACCAGCAGCACTCTATATTGGAACCTGAAAAGGAGAGTTGTTTTGGTGAAATGTGACCTTGGGGAGGAGGTAAGATCTGCTCACTACCTCCTTTACTCTGTCTGCCTTTGAAGGTTCACCCCTTAACATTTTATAAAAGGCCTATCCAGGGCAGGCATATCTTCAATTTAACCTTCACAAGAGACAGAATTCAGTCTTTTATTTTTTCCAATAATAACGATATTGCAATTGACTTGAGACTGCTCACTATAAACCATTCGAAAATATTTTTTCAAATTAATACACATACTATGAGTCATAAATTGGCTGCTGATCACTGAGAACCGTTCCCATTGACTTTTAAGTCCAATACTGTATATCAGGTAAGGATCACTTTTCTCCCTTGCAACATAATGGCGTGGCAGGGAGGCTTGCGGGTTATAGATGTTTAGAATGAATCATCTTTCTTTTCTATAGCCTTTTTCATACAAATTGTATATCCTTCAAACACTTTATAGACCTCTATAATATAGGAGAGTGTAAAGAGTAAATTACAAGGGACAAGGGAATAGACAAGCTTCCAATCCTATGTGAAGTTTATACGGTAGCTATCTCTGAAGCCTCTATATGCTTTGCATTATTATTTCACGTTTTAAAAAACTTAGCCCACTTTATTATGCATTTAGTTCTCAAGTCATCTCTATGTGATGACCAGCATTGCCACCAATCACATTTTTTATCAGTAATAAAAGTGAGACAAACTGAGGTTTCCACAAGGTTTACAATAAGTACGATGGTTAAAGACTACTACTCAAGTCCCATGGGACTATTTCACACAACCCTGAAGCATTGGGTGACTTTGGGGTGGGGGAGGTGTAATGGGGTGAGCTGTTTATAATGCACAGTGTGCCCACATTACCCCCAAACCAGATTTCCAATTTGTGTATTTAGCTTCTGATCAGGAATATGTATTTATAAAACAGTTATAGAAAAATGTTGGATGCAATTCTGTGAAGGACTGCATGCATATTTGCAGTAAAGTCAGTGTGTGTCATAAACCAAGTCTGCTTCAGCCTTCTAGTCATCTGTCATTTAGAGCCTCCTTTCTTGGCTACCTTTGGAAGATTCTTTCCCACTTTTTCCTTGGCTGATCCAAACCTTCCTCCCCTTACTACTGGCAGTTAATTTTCATTCTTCCATTTCATAATATCCTTCAAAAGTTTAGTTTGACAATAACCCCTCATTCCAATATCCCTAAGAAAAATCACATCAATTTTAAAAAATACTGCTGATGGTTTTCCTTCTCTGCTTCTTTTGAAGAAAGTGACTTGCATGACCTAGGTGGTTGTATTTCTTTGATGTGTGCCAGCTTCAGTGCAGTCATAGTTGGGAGTCCAGATACTTGATTTCTGGGTTCCTCTAATCATTTATTTTGCCTTCATAGACAAGACAAAAATGTATGGGAGGATGCTACTTAAGCAGGGGTGGGGTGGAGTCCAACCTGGACTGCCTGGAAAAGGCCAAGGCATTAGGGATGTCCATAAATCTGGGAATATTCTCTCTGTTCAGAAAAAAAAAAAGTTGTTTCACAGGGCATGTGCAGCAATTCACTATGTCAAGAGCTGCTGTTCCACAAACAATGCCAGTCCTTTTTCTAAGACATAATACCAAGAGAGTATTATCTGTCCCATTTACAGATGAAGAAAGTTTACAAATTTACCTGAAGAAGTCATCATTCTCTACAATTCCTCCCAGGATTATGTGTACAAGCAAACCTTTATCATTTACACACAAACATACACACACTCATACATATATACATGCCCACAGTTTCCTAGTAGGGAGAACAACATTTAGATGGGATGGATATGGTTAATACATGAGTAGATAAAATACTACACAGAACTCCATTTATTACTGTATAGAAACAGATTATTGTGAATTTATTTAGTGTGCTATTTTAGGTGCAAACAAAAATGCCTCATGGAGAAAACAATGATTGTAATAGTATATTGTAATTCAATCTTGGTTTAACTGCAAATGGCCCACAGGTCCAGGACACTAGCTTTGTTTACATTACACCTCAAGGAAAAAGAGAGTAACTAAGTTAGCTCCAGAGAGCCCAGCTACTACTACTCCAACTTGGAGGGTCGATGGAAAACACAATTTCTTAGGATACTTTATAACTCAGGGCTGGGCGCACGTGTACTCGCTCAATCTCTCTCTCTCTCTCTCTCTCTCTCTCTCTCTCTCTCTCTTTTTCTCCTTCTCTCCCTGCCTCCCTCCCCCGCCTTCCCTCCTTTATCAATTTCTCATTCTGGTTAGTGAATTGGGAATTAAAGTCTCTAGACTAGCAAAGATGCTAGTCACCTCTGAGTGTCCCGCTGGTGCTAACCAGAAACCAGGATGTATGCTCCTAAGATCCAGGAAAGCCAAGGAATGGTGCTGATGGAATCAAAGACCTCTGGGGGTAACAAGGAAAGGGTTTCCAGGTTTGATACAATACAGAACAACTTCCTTCCTTTCCAGCCTTCCTTCCACCAAATCAATAGGCATCAAATTAATGAAGTTGTGGATTTTGACATTACAGTCAATTACAAAAAGACAAGCTTGAGTGACAGGTAAACAATAGCAAAGGAATGAGTTTCCATAAATATTTATTTATTTATGAAGAGTAAGTAATGTGGAATGTAGAATAAATAAACCTGTAGTCATTGTTTGTTTTTTGAAGTTTATAACCTGTCATCATAGGTTAAATAACTGTCAAGAGATCTCATACTTGCAATATTTTAAACAGGAGTTGAAATTGGTGTTTCCCTAAGGCAAATGGATGTTTCTAAACATTGCTATTTCTTTCATTTCAACAAAAAATTATATTTAAATGTACAAAATGGAAAGTCCAAATATGTATTCCATGTGTGGAAAGGGATCAGGGGTAGAATGGAGTGGGAGTGGGAATGGAAGAAGGTCAATTTCTATTATCTGATTAGTCTTTATTTACAGCTATCTTCACATATTTTTCAGCTCCCTGCAGCTTAATCTAGCTGATTTTCTATTGTTTCTTACTATTGACTTTTAATTGTTCCCCAACAATAGACTATTTTATTTAACCGATCTTTGAAAACTCCATGTAGCCATACTCAGGGGCACAGCATTCAGCATCTTTCCTTTCTTCTGACCTCTAGCCTTCTAGACTACTTACTCACCTCAATTTGCTTCTTTATTTTTTGGTTGTCATCCCATCCTCTTTGCCCTCTCTTCTATCTATTTTTCTCTATTTATAACAGTCCTGTTGACTTATTCTTGTTACAGCTGAAGATTTTTCCAGTTTTCTTGATGCTATTGTTTGTTGTTGTCACAAAAACTCTTCTCTTCCTGTCTATATGTGTTTTTTTAATTCTTTGCTTTCCACATCTATCCTTCCCATTCTTGTAACTCCATTACCTTGTAAGTTTTTAGAAAATCAAAAGGAACACGAACCTTGAAAGTTTCAAAGTCACAGGAAAACAGAAAACTAAAGCTTACATCCCATTTCTGCAGTAGAGTTACATGGAGCTCGTTCCAAAAGTGAGAGGCTGTAAGACAAGCTATGCTGGCTTGTTTGTCATGTAAATTAGAGAACTTGTATGTTGAAAGAGTTGTCCACCTGAGTAGTCATCTTAGATACACCATTGATAAAGGAAACTAGGAGGTTTCCATGCTTTATGAAAAGAAGTTTGTCTTATCCCAGAAGACAGGTGAGAGTCAAATGAAGGGATCAGTCATTCCAATCCCATCCAGCTTATGTACACAGGCTGGAAAATGAGAGCATCCCAGAAGCTTCATTTGAATTTTGAGAAAATCTAAATAGCCTTAAAAGAGGTACAATTTCAGGTGTGCTTCACACACACACACACACACACACACACACACACTCACGCACAAATATACATACACACATGCACAAACATGTGCTAGGAATGACACATTTATTGATGAGACCTAAAATCCAATCA
Source organism: Tarsius wallacei (assembly GCA_963574415.1). Taxonomy (NCBI): domain Eukaryota; kingdom Metazoa; phylum Chordata; class Mammalia; order Primates; family Tarsiidae; genus Tarsius; species Tarsius wallacei. The sequence goes on along the minus strand of CAUYQG010271065.1, from coordinate 6,917 downwards.
GATATTCAAATGAGTGTGTATGTAAAATTGTCTATCCTATGCATTATATGTTTGAACCATCTTCAGATTTTTTTCTGATTTTCTTAAGATGTCTGATGCCTTGTAGATATAGACACTATTTTGTTTGAAACTCATAGTTTTTTTCTAGTCTGAGCATAATCAAATAAGAACCTTCTCTCTCTTTCTGTGTGTGCGTGTCTGTGTGCATGCACTGTTACACATTTTACCAAGAACAAAAGTACTAGTGAGGCCAGGCATGGTGGCTCACACCTATAATCCCAGCGCTTTGGGTGGCAGAGGTGAGAGAATTGCCTAAGCTCACAGGTTTGAGACCAGCCTGAACAACTTGATGAGACCTCATCTCTACAATAAATAATAATAATAATAAAAATTAGCCAGGCATAGTGGTGCGTGCCTATAGTTCCAGCTACTTGGAAGGCTGAGGTGGAAGGATCACCTGAGCCCAGCAGGTCGAAGCTGTAGTGGTTGTGAGCATGCTACTGCCCTCCACCCTGGGTGATGGAGTGAGACTCCAACTCAAAAAAAAAAAAAAAACAAATGCTAGTGAAATATTATCTCCCTCAGAAAAAAAGAAGAGGGACCGACCGATTTTTCTAATTTCAACACACTGTGCTATCAATGAGCTGAGATAGCAGCAAGATAACATAGAACATGGTAAACACCCAGCGGAATGGTAGCACTCCACAATAATGCCAATGTGTGCCATCCCATCACTCCCATTGCTCCATGGGGAGGATCTGGTAACTGCTTAACCTGAAATAACAGACATTTGTGATGATGTATACAGGACCTAGGGATGAAGTGGAAGACTTGTTGGACATAGTTTCTTGTGTTTAGCTTTCATTCAGAGAACATATGAATTTCTAAATCTATAGCTCATTATTTTAATAAAATATTAAACACAAAACTCAAGGCTTCCCCAACCTCTGTCCCAAGCCTCAAGATGCAACCAAATGCTTCCCCTTCACCCTACTTCTAATCCCCACAATACACAGAATGAACACTGGAAAAGAATTGTGTTATCCTATTTTCTCACAGTTGAATGGTCATTCTGTTACTCTGATTTTGAGAAACTCAAAAGCATTACCTGTGAGGAACAATTAACATCTATTTCCAGTCCATTATTCCTTTTCAGGACAATGGGCAGTATTTCACAGGCTTTTAAACAGGATATGAATATCCCATCAAATGTTAGTGGCCTGAGCTACAGCTCTGGCACCAGGCACACTGCCAAAAATGTGACCAAGTTTAAAAAGACAATGCTAAATCATATTCTTCTTAAGTACAGTCTAGGCTGGGTGAGGGATACCCACTTAAGCATCCAGACTTCCTATCTGGGAAATTCATGGTTCTCTCCCAAGATGAGAATTATGGTTTTTTCACAACGTGTTGAAACCGAAAGGCACTGCGTATCTGAGGTAAAATGAAAACAATTTAGCTCTGTCGAATGTCATCCTCTGTTGTTGATTTCGCACATCTGTGCATTTTTCCCTTATCCAAAACTTCATTTAAATGTGCTAGTCTCTGATGAAGATGCAGAAAATCCATAATGAATGTTCACTGCATTTATTCTTTTATAGATGAGGGATCTAAAATTCGCTATACACAGAGCTATCTTTCCTTCAGAAGTCCATGCACAGTAAGATAATGTGTTTGTGCTTTTTTTCATAATCTGAAACACTAAATATTTTTAAAGGCTTGGAAACTTCCCACTTTTCAAAGAACGTTGCTTCTGTGTTACCATGGCTAACCAGTACCCAGCACACAGATTCCACTGGGGAGAAAATAGAGAATCTAAGGCCAGAAGGTAGCCAATGCAGCACTGGGGTTTAGACCTCCTAGGGAAGCCTGAAAATGGTGACGTCCTTCTCCATTTGCTGCTTGCTAATGAGGCCAAGGCGTGTCCCCCTGTAAGTCTTGACAACCTGAGAGGGATGTGCGATTCATCTCTCTCCCTTCCCAGATGACAAGCAAGTTGTAAATTGTATTCCATCCCACTCTCCCTTGTTTATCTGTCCTGACAGTCCACTGCAGCTCGGGTATAGCTGGAAGCCCAGAGGGCATATGTGACCTTTCTCAAGCTGTTCCCAGCTGTCATAAGTGCCTCTGTCCTTCTTGTATTTTTCTATCTGTTGCTTCTTTTTAGAGCTCTTTCTTCCGCTTTCCTTACTTCCAGTCTTTTTTATTCTACATCTTTTTCTCTCCCTCAGGTTGCCTGTATCTTGCAATTTTGCTACTTCACAAACTGTTACTTTGTTTTATCCCTGCCTTTCTTTTCTTTAAAAACCTCCCTTCACCTGTATTTGACAGTTTATTTGTATTTTTCCTTTTTGATTTTTGGCAGTAAGAGCTCAATATTTGACCCAGAATACTAATGCTTTCAGAAAATGTTGAGTGATGGAAAAGCAAATTAAAACAAAAACAAAAACTCTATTACTATCTTGTCTTCCTTTACTCACCGCTCATTTTCAATGTTCTCATGTCTATTTCACTCCTCAATCTCTCTCTCTCTCTCTCTCTCTCCTTGTTTCTTCCTCTTAAGCAGTATCTTCCCTACACTTATCTGCTATTTCAGATCTTTAAATACCTTACAGTAGTCAGAATGTGTCTGAGTACTGACCTGTGATGCTACCACCAAAAAATATTCTGCAAGTTCAGGCTTTTGAAAGAAACAACAGAACTATATATTATGTTTTATATGTCTATTTGGGAAACTTAAGACATATGGGACTTGGCAGAAACATCATCAACATTGAAGTAGTGCTCAATCATTCCCACAGAGAACGTTCTTACAACCTATCACCATCTTCTAGAAAATGGGTACCGATGCCGTTAGAAAATAAATGGGAACAGGAAAGCTTTAGAAAATGTTGCCAAGTCTTTTGAGGAGGACTAAATTAATAAAAAGTGTCAGGTTATTGGGGTAAGATTGACTATTTTTGTGTTGTAATATGCCATTGAACTATCACCTTTGCAATGCTCTATCTGTAAATATAAAAGTACATTTAATAGAAGAATTTTTTTCTGATATTCAGGACCTAAAGGCTCAACTTTGCTTTAAAATGTTTTCTAATGCCAGAAGTAACAACATTTTCAGATCTCATTCTTTACCTTAAAAATATAATTTTTAGCCTAGAAAGTTTGCCTCTAAACCAAAGATAAAATGTCTGAGCTACGAAAAACAGGAGCAAAGATTAGATTCAGCCAACCTTTGCAACCAACACAGACATCTACTTTGCACTCTCTTTTTTCCTTACATTCCAACACACTTCCCAGGGATGCTCATTTCTGAAATCTGGAGAGAAACTCGAGTTGAGAAAGTCTGTATACAATGAACTGTGCAGGTTTTATTAATGTAGTCACAGAGCTGATGCATAAATTTAAAGTAGTACTTAATTATCATAGCCCTATCAGCTATTCGTTTTTTCCTTTGAAGTTAACTTTGTATATTTAATGCTTCAGTTTTATAAAACTCTAAAGAACTTCTCTTATCACATCAGATGATCAGAAATATTCTTGTCTAAACAGAGTTTCAGATCTTCTCCATTTATCAATACTTATTTTAAAATGGACTTATGGCCGGGCTCCGTGGCTTAGCCTGTAATCCCGTGCCTTGGGAGGCTGAGGTGAGTGGATTGCCTGAGCCCGCGGGTTTGAGACCTGCCTGGGCAACTTGGCGAGACCTCATCTTTACAATAAATCAAAAAATTAGCCAGGCGTGGTAGCGCACACCTGTAATTCCAGCTACTTGGAAGGCTGAGGTGGAAAGACTGCGGTGGCCAGGAGCGGCCACTGCACTCCAGTCTGGGCGACGGAGTGAGACTTCAACTCAAAAAAAAAAAAAATGGACTTATGGTCTAGAAGTCTCAAAAACCTAGTTATTCTTGAGGTTGTTGTTATTGATGAAAGTCATTATGCTGGTAGTTAAATATTTAGCACATTTTTTATGAAGCTAAACATAACCATTCATAAGTGGTAAAAGTCCTAGGAGATGTCCCCTTGGGTTCAAGGATAAGAAAGTAAAAAGACAAGTGGCTCTTGCTGACACTTCGTATGCTGACAGCAGTTTCTTGTTCCTTTTTTTCCCAGTTCTTTTTGTCTCTCTATTTTTCTCTCTGTATTAAAAATGATGCTCATTTTGCTTCTAAGTGATGAAGGAGAAAGAAATGCCTGCTTCACAGATCAAAAGCAAGGCATTGCTTTAGAGCAACACTGGCTGAGTGTCTTGTATCATAATTCTCTCTGGCTTTATCCATCATCACCAACATTTTGTCTTTCGCAGCTTTGAGGGTGATGGGGACAGGACATATATCATTAGCTGAGTACAAAGAAACACAGGAGTATGTAAGAAGCACTGAATTTAGAATCTTAGTGTGCCAACACCCAAACTAACACCTAGAGACTTGTAGACTTCTAAGCATATTTATTTGTATGCAAGTATTTATGGAATTTCTATCACCTCTGGATTCTTGAAATAGTCTCTTAATTGGTCTCTCAGTGCCTACTCTAGCCCTTCAATCTAATCTCAACTCAGCAGTCTGAATGATTCTGTTAAAGCCTAAGTCATGAGCTTCTCTTCTCCTCCAGGACTCCTTAGTGCACTCAGATCAAAACCCAGGTCCTTACACAGTTCCAAACATGGTTCTCAGGCATCCTGAACCCATCTCCTCTTAGTCTTGCCTCACTTGTTCCACTCCACCTCCAATATTTCCTTCCTATTCTTCCAAGACACCAGGTGAGCTCTCTCCCCGGGGGCCTTCTCTTCTCCCCACCTTTCACTCCCTTCCTGCACCTAGCTACAGGGATACATCCTCTTGTGACTCTGTCTAAAATAGCAACCCCTACCCCAACATTCCCTATCCCTTTTTCTTGCTTTATGATTCCCCTTTGCATTTATCAAAATCTGCCACATTATGTATTTTCCTGATTTGTTCATTGTTTATGTTCCCAACTAAACTGTAAGGTCATCAAGGTAGGAATTTGCTTGTTTGATGTATGATTAAATCTATGGTGCCTAGAAAAGTGCTTGACATAAAGTAAACCCTAAATTAATATACATTAACTTGATGAATTAAGGAAGGAAATTAATAGTCAATAAGACAGACATGGTCATTGCCCACAAGGATGAATCTCCTCTCTACTGGAGAAGATCATGCACAAGTAAAGAGACAGGCAATACTTTTAAACTTTAGTAAATGGTATAAACAATGAACAAGATATCGAAGCAGAGGATAGCAAGAGAGCAGATGTAGCTTAGAGTCATGAAAGGTCTTCCTGTGAGTGAGATTTGAAGAATGAAATAAAGCTAAACATGACACAGTGTTGAGGTAGGGGAAGTAGGCAACAGAAAAATATACTACACAGAGAAAACAGCAAGTAAAAAGACCTTGACATCGTGAGATAGAAAAAAAACCCAAAAACCTTGGTGTGTTGGAAGAACTGAAAAGAATTGTGAAATTGTGTCTAAGTTGTTTGTAGAGCAATATCATCACCGGTCCCATGGATCTATATTAAGATGCCAGACATTGTTCTAACGGCTATTCCTAGATCTTCTCATAAATCTCCTAATAATGCTATGCAGTGGCTAGTATTACATTACCCATTTAACAGGAAAAATGGGGTACATAGCTAGTAAGTGGTAGAACTGGGGTTCCAGAAATCAGTCTCTGAATTCTACACTCTTGCTGCTTTCCTGAAAAGCAAAATTCTATACTTAAATGGGTATGTTGAGGTTCCAAAGAAGTGTGTTTAGGCAATATGAGCGTACACACAATGTTTAAAGATCAGGCAACATAATAACCTAAATATGTAGTCCTTTCACCTGAAAAAAACTGAAGCTAGGAGAGCAATACATTATCTTGACCTCACTGAGAGAAAGATTGGTGATATAACTTCTACCTCATTCCAGAGATAAACAAGTGCAGTGTAGGAATGAAAACCTCTCTTGCCTTCAACTCCACAGGTTATCTGCCCCAGATCAATTACCCATGCCCCTGCACACTCCAGGGCCAGTGCCCACATGCTCTGGATGCGGGGAGCCATGTGCACACAGGCACACACAGATTTTATTCTCAGCCACCTCCTAGAAATAACCAGGAATCCAAGCCAAAAGGAGTGCTTTATGTCTCTGAGAATCCTCAAAGAAGCTTTGAATGACTTGAAGAGAAATGATCTTAACAAAAGAACCAAAAAAAAAAAAAAAAAAACCTTGAAAGTGAGCAGAAGTTCTGAAGTGTGTGGGGGTGGGAAAAGCTTTCCTGGAGAGGAACAGTGAAGAGATGGCTAACTCAAAGCGACCAGAATAGCTTAGTGAGCTGAGAATTCTGGACTTGATGGTTCTGCTCCATGGGGAGACGGCTGCAAGAAGAATGCATCTTACTATGCTCCCCTGGCAGGTCCAGTCTCTAGACTTCCCCGGCCTCCCCGCTGTGCATGAAGGACTAAACCCAGAGAGTTGGAGATTTCTGTGTCACATATTTTGTTTCTCGCAGAAAACAGAAGGACTGATGAGTTTTCTGGGCTTCCTGACTGACCAGAGAGGATTCTTTGTGAGAGATACAATAGCTATACATTCCATTATGCAGTGTGCTCTACCAAGTTACATGAGGGCAGCGGTCCCTGGTATCTTTGTGCGATCCAGGGCAGTCAGAGATCCCCAAATTGGATTTACGCGGTGCCTACGAGTTCTAGCATAAGCCCCCTTGCTGGTAAAGGCATTTGGCTTATGTAGCAAGCATTCATTTTTATCATAGTGTTAATTGTTAACTGTGGCGGTAAGAAGCCAAAAAAAAAAAAAAAAAAAAAAAGGCCCAGGCAGAAAAAGGCCACGTCTGCACAATTAAAAAGGGTAAATGGCTTGGCCGCACAGCAGGGTGCTGTGGATACAAAGAGCAGGT
>CAUYQG010271046.1:0-84551 GCA_963574415.1 Tarsius wallacei | reverse complement strand
CTGCCCCGACCAAAGGAAAACTTTAAAAAGCAGTCAACCTCAAGCAGCCGCAGCCTTGCTTTTTTTAAGCTCTGGCCCCCTCTCCATCTTGGAGAGGTAAACCCACCTTTTTTTCTCTCTAATCTACTTTCTAAATAGACTATTTTTCCAAATCTAATTTCGGTGCAATTTCTTGTATCTTACCCGTGGCACTGGCCCACTGACATAACGTTTTTACTGACCTAACAGGTTCCATAGGGTAGAACATGGGTCTAGAACCTCTGTAACCCTGTGGGAGCAGGCCCTGTGGACTGGTGAGTTTTGTGGCTCTGACTAAACAGGAGTCTGCTAAGACAAACTTTGTTGTGGATCCTGAAGTAAAGAGAGAATGAGGTTTCCTTCTTATTTTTATATCCTTGAGAGATTAACTTTGTGACCATAAGGGAGTCAACTGGAGGGCATGAATTTTAGGATTTATGTCAGGTGGCCAATTTGAAATGACTGGGAGTCCAAAGCATGCACTATTTTAAGCAGCACACTCTTTGTTCCAAATGTATCAAGCTCTTAGGGTGTTTTGTCTTAAAAGTTCCTATTCTAATGGGATGTTTGTTGTCTTTTGCTGTTTTAAGCTTATTTTGAGAATAAGTGAATTTTGGAGGACCAACGGGATTGCTTTCTCTGTGCCCTCTTCAGGAACAAAAACCTGGAAATTTACCACCTGGGCTTTAAAGAGGCTTCTGGATTGAGTCACTATAGGAATGAAGCACATCATTAAAAATTCTAATCATCAATGGCCAAAAGACAGATTAAAAAATATTTTAGAGATCTCTCACTCCAGACAACTGATGGAAAGTTAAATTAAAAGAAAGGCACATAATACTGTCATGTCTAGCCTTAATAATTCTTTTTATTAAATTGAAGGGCAAATAAAAAAATCTTTTAAATCTTTTGCCAGCTCAGAACTGCCAGCTCTAGACTTTAGTTAACATTCTGCCCTTTCATTGCAGTGACTTAGGTTTTGTTCTTGGCCAAGGAATGAGTCTCTTCTGGTTTGATATTTGTGTTCACCTCATGTGTCCATGATTTTTGCCATTTAACCTTGACTAAGTCTTTTGGAAGAATACCTTTATACAAAAGTTTAAAAGCCAGAAAATATCAGCTTTTTATTCCAGGTAATATCTGGTAATTAGATTTGGAAAACATTTTTTAACAATTCTATTGTTAAAAACTTAATTGAGAGCTAATATCCTAGTATATATATTTGTATGAGAAGGAATCTTGTATAATAATTTTTTTGTCCTGAGGTAAAATGATTGGTTATTTAAGAAAGAGTGAAATTTAGGAAAAAACAGAAAGTCCAAGCACATTGCAAATGATGCATGTAGGTTGTAAGATTTGTAAACAGAAAATGTATGAAAAAATGTGTATATGATTGTGTTGGCTATAATTAAAACTATTATTTGTAATAGTTTTTTTCCTAGAGTTTCAGCATTAATATTAAAAATATACTAATATAAAACTAAAGAATTGACTGGAACAAGATTTTCTTACAGTATTGGTTTGCTGTTAATGAAATTGCAAGATTTTTTATTTTTAATTCTATAATCTTTCTTTTTGACACTTCTCAGATTAATATTTCAGAAGTTCAAGTTGTCCATCACTTCACTGCTCTCAGCATTTTCTTTATTTGAGAAGGCCTGGGATGGTAACTCTCCTTCAGCTTTTTATTGGCTCCTGTAATTTTTTTCTCCAGGTCTACGTATATTGTTATGACCTCATGCTGAAACATTTTATCTTGAAGGTTTCCTCCAGTATAACTGAATTCTATATTCTTGTTTTCTTAACGTGTGGGGCCTTCTGAAGATTCAATGAAAGATCAACACACAGAAGACAGTAGGGCTGAAGAGAAGGCATGTAGATTTTTATATAAGAGTTTTAAGAATTAAGACTGAAAGATACAGGATAAATTGAAAATTTTTATGCCTCTGTAATGTACTGTTCACTCATAATGCCTAATTAACTCAACTTTTTTTTCAGCAGGTATGATTTTCAGGTTATCCAAATGGACTTCTCATAAAGAGAAACAATCATAATGCAGAAGGTTGTGTGTATGTGTGTGTGAGTGTGTGTGTGTAATATTTTATGTTTTTTTAAGATCATTCCTGTGTTGTCTTTATTAGGTTTTTTTATTTGGAAAACTAAATTTTGAAAGGGTTAAGGTTTTTAAATCTATGTAATTTTTTTATATTGCTCTTAAAGTCTTGTGATTATCACTCTGGTTAAATGCATAACTATTATTTTATAATAACTTGTGGTTGTGTTTTAATCAAATGTTTTGAGCCTTTTAATGTCTTTAACAAACATCTTCAAGATCAAATCCTGATGGCTTATCACAACTATACAAATTATTCACTGTAAGTTTGTAGAATCTTTTTGAAGCTTCCCTTAAGTTATAAACTCCAGTATCACCACCCCTAGCCTGATGATTAAACATCAGTTAAGATGCTCCCATCAACCCTTTTACAAAAGTTCTTTATCAAATATTGTTAACTAAGCATTTTGTTGTTAGGTTGCAGGGTTTTGCCTTTCGAGTACATCCATCTCATCTAAAAACGGGTAGTAACTTTTACTGAATCTTAACTGTCAATGCTGATATCTGCAACCAAACAAGTTAACCAAAGTCTCACTTTCAGACCTAACTGAAGATGACAATCAAAACAAACTGCTCTCATGTGAATCTGGACCAGGCCTGTATACAAAGAAATAAATACTAATTTAATAATTTGGTCTATCTCTAAACTAATATGTTCTATGCTGGAGGTATATAATATGTTCAGGCTGTGGGTGGTGATAGTGGAGTTTGTAAATTAATGGAAATTTCAGAAAGATTCTACAAACTTACAGTGATTAATTTGTATAGTTTTGATAAGCTGCAAGAATTTGATACTGAGGTTGCTAGTTAGATATTAAAATATATAGTTTAAAAGATATTAAATAGATAATTTAATGTTTGGCTCCCTGTGAGCTTCTTTTCCCTATCCTTGTCAGAACTAGGCAGAACATAAGTCATTTCATTTCAAAAATGATCCTAATTCTTTGTCCTTTTTTTTAAAAAGGCTTTTCTTTTGAGCTATTTATTAGCTTACAAAATTGGGTAAAAAAACAACACAGATTACCTTTCTCTCTCTTCCTGAAAACTTAGAAAACTATTTAGAATGCCATTGGGCCAGATACATGTTTTTATTGCACCTTTCATTTTGGTCCGGGGCCTCTTATGGAAGAGGTGGGCATGTGAAATTGTAAGGGCTAATCTTGAGGGATGGAATTAGTTCCAAGCCTCCAAATCATAGATAGACCCACACATGCTTACTGGGCCATTATCTTACTTCTTTCCATCTAAGAATAAAGAATTTCCTGCTTTTATAGAATTACAAGAAAATTACCAGAAGGATATTAAGATACCTGGTGGCAAAGTCTCCTGGATATAATTATTCTCAGTTATGGTGTTCATGCAGATAGATGTTTTGTAAAACATGTTCTAGCCATAGAACAAATAACCAAAAGGGCTACAAAAAAGAGCATTGAATCACAACAGAAGTCTCTATATTTTTTAGCTTAATGATCTTAACAAAATGCTCAATATGTAGAACTGTAGATAAGTCAACATTGCAACTTTCTGTTTAATTTTTTGAAGTTAAAAATTATATATATGGATGTTGACTTTTGCATGTTGGCTCTTATATTGCTTAAAAGATTTTGATGGTTAGTGAATGCCTGCTCACCTTCATTTCCACCTGACCTAGATCATTTAAATTGGCTATAAGACTTTTGGCTTTAAGTTTCTTGGAAATAGGGGTCCCACTGAGAAACAGAATGGACCTGGGACAGGTAGCTACATCACCCTGACAATTATATGGGAAAAAATAAAAGTGTAGCTATGAATGTTGCCCCTGGTAAATCTTTGCCAGAAAGGGAAGAATGTAAACCAAAAGTAAAATGTTAAGCATGTAACCGCCCCCCCCCACAAAAGATATTTTTAACCAACTGAACGAACCCTCTGTGCCATGGGAAACCTGAAAACCTAAATCTCAGGCGGTAATGTTTGGACACACCTTGTGGAATTTTAGGCACAACTAACTAGCATTAACATTAAAATAAATATCATAAGACTGACAAAACAGACTCTGTGGCATTAAAATACCAACTTCCAACCTAATGTTGGTATAGCATCACATGACATATAGCAGACCCTAAAGGAAATATAATTATTTTATCCCAAAATGTTTCTTTGACATATTTTGGGGTGAACCTGCAAAACCATCCCTTGTGAAAATTTGCATCTTTTTTTTTTTTTTGAGTTAGAGTCTCACTCCGTCGCGTTTAGAGAATACCTTTTAAGATATATACCACTTATTATCTTTGACGTGTACTACTTAAAGGTACCATCCATATAACAAGAACTTTAACTCCCCTTAACTAAATTCAAGCATGATTTGCAAGTATTTTCTCTCACTCCACAGGTTGTCTCTACACTCTGTTGATTGTCTCTCTTGCTGCGCAGAAGCTTTTTACTTTGATGTAATCCCATTTATTTATTTTTGGGTTTGCTGCCTGTGCTTTCAAGGTCATATCTGAAAAATCATTGCTCAGACTAATGACACAGAGCTTTTCTTCTGTTTTTATCTAAAAATGTTACCATTTCAGGTTTTATCTTTCAGTTTTTAACTCATCTTGAGTTGATTTTTGTATATATGTGAGATAAGGGTCTAATTTCATTATTATGCATGTGGATATCCAGTTTTCCTAGAACCATTTATTGAAGAGATTATTCTTTCTACTGTGTGTTCTTGGCAACTATGTAAAAAAATCAATTGACAAATTGATAAATGCATGAAATTATTTCTGGGCTTTCTATTCTATTCTGTTCATCCATGTGTCTTTTAAAAAACATTTATTTTTTACTACTAATATGCTCTTTTGATTAGTATTTTGAAGTAGTATTTCTGGTTGTGCGATGCCTCTAGCTTTGTTCTTTTTGCTCAAGATTGCTTTAGCTATTTGGAGTTTTTGTTGCTGCATCCAAGTGTAAGATGACTTTTTTCTATTTGTCTGAAAAATGTCATTTTAATTCTGAAAGGAATTGATTTGAATCTATGCATATCTTTGGGTAATATGGGTATTCTCACAATATTACTTCTTCTAATCCATTAACACAGATGTCTTTCTATGCCTTCTTCAATTTCTTTTATCGCTTTTTCATAGTTTTCAAGATACAGGTTTTTCATTTTCTTGGTTAAATTTATTTCAAAGTATTTTATTTTATTGCTTTAGCTCTTGTAAATGGACTTGTTTTTTTTAATTTTGCGGGTAGTTTGTTGTTAGTGTAGAGAAATGCTGCTGATTTTTGTATGTTAATTTTGTATCCTGCGTCTTTACTCAATTGATTTAATCTAACAGTTTTTTTGCAGCATTTGTAGTGTTTCCTATTTATATAATTGTTGTCTGTAAACAGGGACAGCTTAACTTATTCCTTTACATTTTGAATGTCTTTTATATATTTATTGTCCTTAATTGCTTTAGCTTGAACTTCTAGTAGTATGTTGAATAGAAGTTGTGAGAGTATATATCATTGTCCTGTTTCTGATCTTAGAAGAAAAGCTTCAATATTTCATCATTAACTATTATTTTAACATTGGATTTGCCATAGATGACCTTTATTGTGTTGTGGTACATTCCTTCTATTTCTAATTTATTGTTTTTATCATAAAATGATAAATTTTTCAAATGCTTTTTCTGCATCTGTTGAGACAACCATATGGCTTTTGCTCTTTACTCTGTTCAGGTGGTATATAACATTTATAGATTTCTATATATTGAACCATCCTTCCATCCCTGGGATAAATTTCACTTGATCATAATGAATTATTCTTGTAATGTATTGATGAATTTGGTTTGCCAGTATTTTTATTTTACCTTATTTTAAAGATGTGGGGTACAATTCAGGATTAAGTATACAAGTGGACATTGTACAGGCAAAGTTTGGGCCTCCTTTCAGTACCCACTTTGCCTGATTAGAGATCAGGTACCCTTATTGATGCTGTGTCTCCACCCCCACCCTGGCAGTATCCTGCTAGTGCCAATCCCTTTCTTATAGTATTATGGTAAATGTTCAGGGTCTGCTTATAAGTGAGAACATATGATACTCTGTATCTTGTTTTTGTCATAGATCACTGAGTATTATAGACTCTAAATCCATTCAAGTTGCTGCAAAATCCATATGTTTGTCTTTCTTTATGGCTGCATAATATTCCAGTGTGTATATGTACTACATTTTTTTTTTCTGAGTTGGAGTCTCACTCTGTCGCCCAGACTGGAGTGCAGTGGCACGCTCCCGGCCACCCCAGCCTCGACCTGCTGGGCTCCGGCGATTCTTCCGCCTCAGCCGTCCGAGTAGCTGGAACTACAGGCGCGCGCTACCACACCCAGCTGATTTTATTTATTTATTGTAGAGACGAGGTCTCGCCAAGTTGCCCGGGCGGGTCTCGAACCCGCGGGCTCAGACAATCCACTCACCTCAGCCTCCCAAGGCGCAGGATTACAGGCTGAGCCACCGAGCCCAGCCATTTTTAAAAATCCAGTCCAGTTTTGATGAGCAGTCCAGTTGGTTCCATGTTTTTGCTATTGTGAATAGTGCTGCCATAAGCATGCATGTGCAGTTATCTTTTTTTGTAAAGTGATTTGAGTTCCTCTGGGTATATTCCTAGGAGGATTTCTGGGTTATATAGAAGGTCAATTTCTAGTTCTTTTAGAAATTGCCACACTGTTTTCTATAGAGGTTGAAATAGTTTGCATACCCACCAACAGCGTAGGATTTTTGCATTGATGGCTATCAGAGAAATTGGCATGTAATTTTCATTTCTTATAGTGTCCTTGTCTGGCTTTGGCATCAGAGTAGTGATCCCTCATAAACTGAATTATGAATTATTCCCTATTCTTTATTTTTCTGGAGAGTTTGAGAAGGATTGATATTATTTCTTCAATTAATATTGGCTAGTCTTTGTTTTTGTTATATCAGTTGTCCAATTAAGATTGCTTAGCCGGGCATGGTATCGCATGCCTGCAGTTCCGGCTACTTGGAAGGCTGAGGCGGAAGGATTGCTGGAGCCTGGCAGGTAGAGGCTGTGGTGGCCAGGAGCATGCCACTGCACCACTCCAGTCTGGGTGACAGAGTGAGAATCCAACTCAAAAAAAAAAAAAAAAAAAAAAAGATTGGTTATGTTGGTAAAATTCAGTAGTGAATCCTTCAGGTTCTGGGCCTTTTTTTGGTTAGGAGACTCTTTATTTCTCATTCACCTTTTTTTTTGGTTAGGAGACTCTTTATTTCTCATTCAATTGTGTTACTCATTAATGCTCTGTTCAAATTTTCTATTTCTTCATGATTCAGTCTTAATTGTATGTGTCTAGCAATTAATCCATTCCTTCTGGGTTATTCAATTTGTTGGCATATAATACTCTCTTGTGGTTCTACTTCTGTGGGAGTAGTTGTATTGTCTCCTTTTTAGTTGTTTATTTTATTTGAGTCTTCTTTTTTGCTATCGTTTTGTCAATTTTGTTTATTTTTTATAAGATCAAGTCTTAGCTTTGTTGATCCTTTGTATTGTTTTTCTAGCCTCCATTTTGCCTATTTTTTCCTCTGATATTTAATTTTTTTCCTTCTACCAACTTTAGGATTATTTTCTTCTTCTATTTACAGTTCCTTGAGGTGTAACATTAAGTTGTTTATTTGAGATCTTTCTTTTTTGACGTAGGTATGCATTAGTATAAACTTTTATCTTAGGCTGTTTGTCAGAAGACTTACCACAGGAATATTGCTAAGGCTTATGACCTGTGCCTCGGGAACAGTGCTCAGAGCAGCACCTGGGCTCACTCTTGCCATGTCTTGGGAAACTGGAATTCGGAGAACAGAAACAGCTCTGGCCTGCAAACCCATGGAGGGCACCTGAGGACTGTCCCTTGAAACAAACTATTCTTCCTTTCTAGAACTCTGCATCTGTAATGAAAGGTTCATCTTCAAAGATCTCTGAAATGCCTTCGGAGTCTTTCTTCCATTGTCTTGATGAATAGCATGTGGCTTCCATTCATCCATCCATAATAATCTCTTTAGCAAATGGTTAGTTGGCCACACCCTTAGTAATGTCGCCCAAACATACTTTTTCATTATTTACAAGATCAGACTATGAATTTTCCAAATCTTTTCACTCTGCTTCCCTTTTAATTATAAATTATATCTTTAAGTTATCCTTTCCTTCTTGCATCTCACAATAAGCAACCAAATGCAGCCATGCTGTAATCTGAATACTTTGTCACTTAGGTATAATAAGGATGGCCTTTATCTTCTTCCTCATTTCCATCTGAGATATCATCAGTATGGCCTTTAATATCCATATTTCCACCAGCATTTTGGTCAGAACCACTAAAGTAATCTGTAAGAAGATGCAAACTTTCCCTAGTTCTGAGATTTTCTTCTCAACCCTCATAAGAATTGCCCTTAATGCCTCATTTACCACAATACAGACTTTTTCTAGCCCACTCATCCAAATTCTTCAAGTCTCTACACATTACCTAGTTCCAAAGACTCTTCCACATTTTCAGGTATTTTTTTTTATAGCAACAGCCTCACTCCTCAGCAGAGTAAGTACCCTAAATACAAACTGGAAGGGTGAAAAGCCAAAACGGAGTAACTTTAGTCAGAGTGGCAGTCATTTTAACATTGTTTAGCTTTGTCATGCCTTTTCAGCAGCTTACTTCAACACAACTTATAATCATTAATCAAGAAACAAAACCTGTTTCCTGAAGGTAGTTACTCATAATTGTCTTGTAACCCCCAAAGCTTGCTTTGTACTAAGTACACTTTTATCCAAAGTATTTGCCTAATGGTCATAAAGGGCCAAGCTGACCTATCTATTGTGATCAGCCCTTTGTGACCAATGTGACACAAACCACCACCCCATCACCATGGTGACAGATCCTGTATTATCTCACTCAAATATGTTTACCTTTCCCCAATACAAGGGAAGCTTTAAAGCATTTGCTGCCAAAAGTTCCTTAAGTGTCTGGTCCCCTCTCCAGTCTTGAAGAAGTGGATCCACCCTTTTTCTCTCATCTACTTTCTAGATAAACTATTTTTCCCAATCTAATTTCGGTACAATTCTTTGCAAACCTGTGACAGTGGCTCAGACCATTGACCTAACCCAAACCAACGAGGTACCAGAACCTGTGCCGTCAAAATCAGGCATGAGGGAAATTGCAGCTTGCCCTCCATCTCCCATTGCTGATGATCCTTCAGCTCTACCATCTCCCACCTCCTCTCCCTCCTCCAGTCAGTAACTCTTCTTGCCTGTTCACATGATGCCAGCCCCTGATGCCAGCTGTTGTCCTGTACTATACTACTACTACTATACTTTTCAAGGTACTATACTGTAAGGTTAAAAATGTTTTCTTTATTTTCTGCTTGTTTTTAATGTATTATTTCATGAAAAGTATTATAAACCTATTACAGTATAGTATTATATAGCCAATTGTGTTAGTTGGGTACCTAGGCTAACTTTGTTGGACTTACAAATGAATTGGTTTTACTGAATGTGCTTTAAGAACGAAACTCATTCATATGTAGGGGGCTTACTGTATTAATTTTATAACTTAGTCTGTTTTGCATTGCTATGGCAGGATACTACAGACTGAGCACTTTGTAAAGATTTGGCTTACGTCTTATAGTCCAAGGGCATGGAACTTGCACCTGGTGAGGGCCTGTAGGCTGCATTATCCCACTGAAAAGGTAGAAGGGACATGAGTGCATGCAGAAGAGAAAACAAGGGGACTGGGCTCACTTTTATAACCAAGCACTTCAGCAATAATTAACCTATCGCCAAATCTAATTTCCCAATCTAATTTCATGACAACAGACTATTCATGACTCAGTCATCACTTGTTAAGTCCCACTTTGCAACACTGTTGAATTAGAGATTAACTTTCCAAACATATGAATTCTGAAAGACACTTTCAAACCATAACAGGGCATTTCTAACAGATGTTGTGAGTACAGAATTTACAGATGTGTCTTGGAATTTATGCCACAATTCCCACACTCCTTCTCCTCTTCTCCCCACAGTCCCTATGGGCAGTTGTTAACCAACAACTGATGGAATGAGAGGATAAATATTCCAACTACTATGTCCCTTGAGGGAAAAAACTCTGAAAAGAGACTTCCATTGTCTGCAGAGATAGACCCTGGATAAAGCCAAAGTTAATCTCTGCAGGACTTAGCTTGATATTACATCTTTGCTTGAATTCTATTTCTTTCCTATTATGCTTCCTTACTTCTCTACAGGCTTTTAAGGGAAATATGCCCTAATAAATTACTTTCACAGAAACCCTTATCTCAAGGACTGCTTCTGGAAGCCCAATATGAGAGAATATTCTATAGTATTGTTCTCAAGGGACAGTTACTTCAAAAGAAATACAAAAGAGGAAATAAAGGAGTCAATGCTCAGCTTTTAAGGCTCAAAACAGCCTTTTGAAGCTCCTGGAAAAGACAATAATATTGAGAGAAGAAAAAATTGAGTTCTAACAATAATATCAAGAGTCAAATCCCTGAAGATTCAGGACACGAAGTTTATGACATAAATAAAAGACATACAAATATATAAAATCAATCAGGTCAGTTTTTTTCCACCTGCTTATATTAGGCAGGGTTCTCACAGGCTAGTGTGAAGGAGAGGAGGATCAGGAGATGCAAATATTGAAGTTAGATCTTGATTTATGTTACGTGAGAATGTCCTATGATTTATGTCCCTGCTGCTTCAATCAACCACATATTCACAACATCCATCCATCAGACAATTGTTTTAAAATAAAAACTAATGGTAAGTTTTTGTATATTGATAAAGTCTAAAATGTTGCTTCCATTCCCTCCATTCTTATATTTAATCCCTTCTTTTTATTCACATTGGCATGTGACATTGCTCCTCTCATCAAATGAGTAATTTGAAATAAGAATGTGAATTTAACACTTTCAGTCATCTCAAAAAGAACTGAATTCTGCTCATTTACATTTACAAAAAAATGAAGTGAAGATTTTTGAGAAGTACTTGCTTTCAGGTTTCCAGACCTTAAATAAATTGAAGAGATTATATGTATATTCTCTAAAGGACTCATTATTGATCCATTGTGAAAATACCAATGAGACTTTATAGTAACATAATGTAATATGATCCTTGCTGCTCATCAGGGCAAAATTTAAAATTTTCCCCTCTCCCAACACAAATGAAGATTAATCTGAGAAAAACACTCAGCACAGCGGACCTCATAATTAGACTAGTTCTGATTCCGATTCATTAGACATGGTTTGTAAGTTGTTTGAGCCTCAGTAGCATGAGCCATGACCATTGGATCTACTAGAGGAGATGGATCCACCAAAGTGGGATGAACTAGGACAAATAGAAGGTGCTGCTAATGATATTTCTGATTAACTGGAAAACTCTGTGAACCCAAAAGTGTGTGTGCATTATTTTCTCAATGAGGTCCATCCAGGTGGTATAACTCTGTCAGTTGAAATGTGCCCCGAAAAAGGAGTGAAATAAACTCAAAAACCTAAATGAAATGGAGAACTTTCTGACATTACACAACCTCTGAAGGTTGAAACAAGAAGACATTGAGACCCAGAATAGAACAGTAACAACCCAGGAAATCAACTCCATCATACAAATATTACTTACAAAATAAAAGCCCAGGACCAGATGCCTTTCCAGTGGAATTCTACAAAACATACAAGGAGGAACTGATACCAATCCTACTTAAAATATTCAAGACAGAACTCTCCTCAAATCATTTTATGAAGCTAACATCACATTGAAACCCCAAATGGGTAAGGATCCAATAAAGAAAGAGAACTACAGGTCAACATTTCTGATGAACATAGATGCAAAATTTCTCAACAAGATTCTGACAAATCAGATCTAACAACATACCTCAAAAATTATCCACCATGACCAAGTATGCTTCATCCCCAGGATGCAGGGCTGGTTCAACATCTGCACGATCATAAATGTAATTCAATACATCAACAGATGTAAAAATGAGAGCCACAGAATAATATTATTAGATGCAAAAAAAAAAAAAACCCAACAACTTTAGACAAAATCCAGCATCCCTTCTTGATAAAAACCTTCCGACACCTAGGCATAGAGGGAACATACCTCAAAATAGTAAGAGCCATGTATGATAAACCCACAGCTAACATATTGCTAAACGGACAGATTATGGGAGTATTTCCCCTGAGAACCAGAAGAAGAGATGGCCACCCACTCTTACCCCTCCTGTCCAACATAGTGTTGGAAGTCCTAGCCAGTGCAATCAGACAAGAGAAGGAAATCAGAGGTATCCAAATAGGAAAAGAGAAAGTTAAATCATCCCCCTTTGCTGACAATATGATCTTATATTGAAAAAGACCCAAAAGAATCTGTCAAAAAACTCCTTGCACTGATGAAGGACTTCCACAAAGTCTCAAGGTACAAAATCAATGTGCAAAGGATGATTGCATTTTTATACACCAACAACAAATAGGCAGAGAACCAAATAAAAAACACAATCCCATTCACAATAGTCACAGAAAAAAGAAATACCTTGGCATCTTCCTAACCAGAGAAGTGAAAGACCTTTACAATGAAAAATACAAAACACTGCTCAAAGAAATCAAAGAAGACACAAACAAATGGAAAAATATTCTGTGCTTAAGGATTGGAAGAATCAATGTTTTTAAGATGTACATCCTACCCAAAGCAATCTACAGATTCAACACAATGCCCATTAAATTACCAACTTCATTCTTCTCAGATTTGGAGATGACAACACAGACTATTCATATGGAAACATAAACAACTACGAATAGCCAAAACAATCTTTAGCAAAAGAAACAAAGCAGGAGGAATCACACTCCCAGACTTTAAAGTTTATCATAAAGCTATGATAATCAAAACAGCCTGGTATTGGTATAAGAACAGACAATAGACCAATGAAACAGGAGAGAGATTCCAGAAGCAAAACCTGAATTTCTCAGCCAACTCATTTTGACAAAGCCTCCACGAATAACCACTGGGGAGAAGAGAACCTATTCAGTAATGGTGCTGGGAAAACTGGTTGAACACATGCAGAAGAATGAATCAGGACCCCTACCTATCACCATACACAAAAATCAACTCTAAATGGATCAAGGACCTAAACATAAAACCTCAAACTATAGGAATCTTAGAAGATGCAGGAGACACCCTTACATAAATTGGAATAGGCAACCAATTCCTCATCAAAACCCCAAAAGCCTTTGCCATAAGAGATAAGGTACACAAGTGGGATCTCATCAAACTGAAAAGCTTCTGCAAAGCAAAATAAGCCACAAAGTGGGAAAAACTATTTGCAACTGTATATCTGACAAAAGCCTAACAATCAGGATCTACAAGGAACTCAAATGTTCCAAAAGGAAAAACAACAAACAGCCCTATTAAAAAGTGGGCAAAATATATGAATAGACACTTCTCAAAAGAAGACATACAAGCAGCCAAAGATACATGAAAAAATGCTCAACCTCACTAATTATCAAAGAAATGGAAACTAAAACCACACTGAGATATCACCTAACTCCAGTAAGAATGGTCATCATCAATAACTCAAAAAACAACAGATGCTGGAGAGGATGTGGAGAAAAGGGAACGCTTCTACACTGTTGGGAGGAGTGTAAACTAGTACAACATCTGTGGAAAACAATGTGGTGATTTCTAAAAGATCTAAAAATCGACCTTTCGTATGACCAGCAATCCCTCTTCTGGGAATATATCCAGAGGAACTCAAGTCATTCTACAAAAAAGATACCTGCACACGCATGTTTATTGTAGCACTAGTCACAATAGCAAAAACATGGAATCAACCTTGCTGTCCATTAAAAATGAACTGGATAAAAAATGTGGTACATATACACAATGGAATATTACATAGCTATAAAGAAGAACAAAATTATGGATGGATTTTCAATTCATCATACTGAGTGATCTATCACAGAAACAAAGAACTGAGTACCACATGTTCTCACTCATATGTGGACTTTGAACATTTATCATAACACTACATGAAAGGGATTGGCAGTAGGAAGACACTGCTGGGGCGGGGCGCATAACACTAAGGTATCTGATCCCAAACTAGGTGAAATGAGGACCAATGTGAGGTCCAAACTTCACCTGTATGATGACCACTTATGTACCTAACCCTGAATTGCACCTCACATCTTTAAAATTAAAAAAAATAATAAAATAATATAATCCCTTCAAAAAAGGTGTGAAATAGATGATACTTCGTTCTTTAAGATTGGTTAATTGGTTAGATGCACATCAAGTATAATGAAAATTGGGAAAATTAAGGATGTATACAAGCCTCATCATGATACTGTACATTGTTAAGATTTTCTGTTTTTATTATTTTCTTATGAACTTGGCTTTAAAAATGTATAGATTTTTACATTAAACTTTAATGAATGTTCACTAAAGTTTACTAGGTTTTATTACATAAACTCTAATATATGTAGAAAATGTTGAAAATACAGGGTAGTATAAGGAAGCAAATGAAATCACCATAAATTCACTGTCCTCGTGCCATTTTTTCTATGCACATATGTAATTGAAATAAAAGGTATCAATTAATAAAAGGTATCAAATTATATATACATATAGATTTGTATCATATTTTCTTTAATTAACATATTAGGTACATTTCCTCTTATATATTCTTAGATATCATTTTAATGGCCTAATAATTGGCATTGACATTGATTTGCCATATTTTATTTTCCAGACTCTGCTGTGCAAATGAATTATTTTAAATGACAACACACAGTTGTTATTTAATTGTTCTATTTGGCATTACAAATGAATGACAGCACAACAGAGGATCAAATAGGGCAATATATGTGGGACACTTTGAAAAAGGCATTAAAGAGACTCTGAAAATGTTCTTATAAGTGAATCAGAAAAGTAAATATATCAAAGGTAAGAAAGGCAAAGTGGAATAAAGCTCTGAATTAAGTGAAATTTTAGAAAGGAATTATCCTTTACAATATCCTGTAAGTAGAGTAAGTACAAAGTGAATTTTCTAAGATTTGCTGACCCTCCATTAACCACCAACATATTCAAATTTCTCAATATCTCAAACGATTTCTCAGACTGTTTTTGTATCTAGAAGCAGCATAAATACAAATGAATCTTACCATTAGGATTAGAAAGCATGGCTTCCATCTAGGTATGAAACAGCCCAAAACGAATTGTGCTTCTGTCTTCCTCAGCAGATTAAAATCATTGTTTAAACTTAAAAAGTAATTACTGTCTATATAGTATTATTGTCTATATATACTTTCAAAATTTCTACAAAGATTATATATTATTTGGGTAGTTTTTTAACATTTGTGTACTGCGGCAGACTGTATTTTCCAATGATGGCCATAATAATAAATCCTATTTCTACATTCTCTTCTTCTTTTTCTTTTATTTTGAGTTGGAGTCTCACTCTGTTGCCCAGGCTGGAGTGCAGTGGCACATACGCTCATGGCCACCCCAGCATCAACCTGCTGGGCTCAGGCGATCCTTTTGCCTCAGCCTTCCAAGTAGCTGAAACTACAGGCGCACTACCATGCCCGGCTAATTTTCTTTTATTTTATTGTAGAGATGCGGTCTCGCCAAGGTGCCCAGGCTGTTCTCGAATCTGTGAGCTCAGGCAATCCTCTCACCTAGGCCTCCCAAAGTGCTGTGATTACAGATTTGAGCCACGGCGCCCGGCCTACATTCTCTTATTATAATCTACCTTGCCATGCCCTCATCAAGAAATGTAGTCTGTGTCTCCTTCCCTTGAAGCTGGGTAGATCTTTATGACTGTATGATTGAATATGCCCTGTTACTTTTAAGTCTAGGCCTTAAAAAGCTTTCATCTGTTTTTTTCTCTCTTGCTCTTTCTTGGAAGCCAATTGCCATGCTATAAAGGATCCCAAGCCACATGGAGAGGGTGCAAGTACGTGTTCTAATAGTTCCAGCTGGGGTTCCAGACAACGGCCACATCAATCACCATACATGTGAGGAAGCCTTTGAGATGAGTCCAGCCCTAGAATCCACCTGCATGCAGCTGAATGAGACACTCTGAGTAAGAACTGTCTATCTGAATCCAGTCAACCCCAGAAATGTAAGAGACAGTAATAGTAATAATAGTAATAATAAGTGATTGTGTTGCTAGTTTATACCACTAAGTGTAGGATGGTTTGTTGTGCAGCAATGGACAAACCAGTCTTACATAGACAAATACATTTTTAAAAAGGTCCTAAATATAGTCAATCTTCCTGCATTGATAAAATTATCATGTCCACCCAGTCCTACTTAACAACAGTAGGCAACAGACATTCAACCCCTACTGAATGGACAACTGAAGAAACCATAAACTGAGATGGTAAAGGGAGATTTAAAAAAGAAATTCTGAAATTACAGTTGCAAGAGAGGCCTACATTGCTGGGCATGACTGGAAAACACTAGCAGCTATTGGATAGGGCTGGCAAAATTTAAAGAGTGTAAAAGAGCTGGGTTTGAACAATGGTTTGAGAACAATATCTCTGAGAGACAGTGTAGAAAACCAAGTGGCTCTGCAAAGAGTAGTAACGGATGCAAATCAAAAGGTTGTTTTCACATTTGCATTTTTTCACATGTGGGTCATTTTTTATACCCACATGCAAATAAGCATGAAGAGATAGATGTCACTGCTTGAATCAGTGTTATGAATACTAACATTCATCATACATATTTCATTAGTAAAGTGGGGCTCTGTATAACCTTAACCATCCTTTTTGTTTTCCTTTCACACTGATTAAACCAACAATATGGCCTAAAATAAGTCAGAGTTCTTCTTGAGGGATCATACATATATGAAAAAGATTCTGGGACTTGGATCAAAAAGGGTCTGTTACAGAAATATCAGTCTTTAGTCACATTAGACTATAAGAAGGAAACATGGTCTGAGAAATTGAGTGCAACAACTGAGAGAGCTAGAAATGTAGATCTCTCTAAAGAATAAATGACGTTGGGGTCCACATACCGTGCAGAGAGAAAACAAACTAGGGCAATCTGGAAGTTACTTGAACATTTGTCCATCTCTTCATCTTTCTTCAATTTTGGCACTGAGTCTTTTGTAGGGCTAGGGATTAATTCTTAAGGGGCTAATTTCGGTCCCCTGGATGTTATAGTCAGGCTAGGGTTTCTTTGAGCTCATTTAATGGTATGTTTCACACATTATGAAGTCTGTTTGAGGTAGAATGAGGCATCAGGTTGATTCCTTTATCTACACATTTCTATCTCATGCTTTGTCAGTATGGGGAACTGTCTCAAAAAATTCACTGTGTGCTTACTGTATTTGTAGAACATTTAAAACTTCACTTAATTCAGAGATTTATGCTACTTTGCCTTTCTTCTATTTGTAAAATTTTTTAAATGTTTAATTATTTTGGGTACATAATAATGGGGTGCATGTAATATTTTGACATAAGCATACAATGTATAATGATCAAAGCAGGGTAGTTGGGGTATCCATCACCTCAAACATTTATCATTTATTTGTGTTCAAAATATTCCAATGTCACTGCTTTATTTTGAACTATACAAAAAATTATTGCCAAACACTAGATCTTTTTCTTTTTTTCTAACTGTATTTTTGTATCCGCTAACGAAACTTTTTTTGTCTCCCCATCACCACTACCCTTCTCAGCCTCTGGTAACCATCATTTTACTCTTCATTTCCATGAGTTTGTTTTTGAAAAGTTCCCATGAATTAGTGAGAACATGTGATATTTATCTTTCTGTGCCTGGCTTATTTCACTTAACGTATGTTAAACTTATGTTCACTTAACACATCCTCCAGTTCTATCCATGTTTTTGCAAATGACAGGATTTCATTCTTTTCATGGATAAATGATAGGCAACCAAAGGAAAAATGGACAAATTGGATCACATCAAACTAAAAAGCTTTACAGCAAAGAAAACATGCAACAAAGACAACCTACAGAATGAGAGAAAATATTTGCAAATTATTGATCTGACAAAAGAGTAACAACTCATATATATAAGGAGCTCAAACAATTCAATAGGAAAAAATAAATAATTCAATTTTTAAAATGGGCAAAAAATTTGAATAGACGCTTTTCAGAAGAAATATACAAATGACCAATGAGTATATTTTTAAAATGCTTAACATCACTAATAATCAGAGAAATGCAGATCAAAACTACAATGAGATATTATTTCACCCCAGTTACAATGGCTTCTATTCAAAAGATAGACAATAACAAACGCTGGCATGGATGTGGAGAAATGGGAACACTTATACACTGTTGGTGGGAATGCAAACTAGTATAGCACTGTGGAAAACAGTATGGAGATTCCTCAAAAAACTAAAGTAGAACTATTATATGATCCAGCAATCCTACTACTGAGTATATGTCCACAGGCAAGGAAATCAGTATATCAAAGAGATATCTGCACTCTCATGTATATTTCACTACAATAAACAATAACCAATATTCACAATAACCAAGATATGAAATCAAGATATAGACACTTCTGTTTGGTGATTCACTTATAAGACAATTTTAACTTGTTTTCATGCCTTTCCAAAATATTCCACATATATTACCTCCTGCAACGAATGTTTGGAGCCACCTTTTTAAATGCTGGAAAGCAAGTAAGAGATGGGCTTTTGCTAGGCCTGGTAACACAGGGAATGTTGAAATACAGAATGTACGAATACACATGGCGGTAATAATCTGAACATAGTGAACAATCAAGTTGACTGCCTAGGTGACTGAGAGCTTCAGGTTTGGCTCCCTGGGAGGCAGACTCTTTGAAAGAGATTTGCATGTGTGTTTGTTGGGGGAGTGCTCTACAGATCAACACCTGGAGAGTAGGGAAATAAGTGGGAATAGGGGAAGGGAGAAGTTGGGTGTTAACATAGTTCCCAAAGGGACCTCAACCTCTATCACAGGGAATCTGGAAACTGGGACAAACCTTCAGGGTTGCCCTACTTTATTGCAAGGGAGCTATATCTTTATAATTCTCTATTATGTTCAGTGGATGAAGGTTGTCCCTGGAAAGCCTTTAAACAAAGCAGCTCTTTCCAACTAAGAGCAATTTCTGGAGTGGGCTGACAGCTGAGAGTTGTCTCTTGTTTGCATTCTCAGCAGCTGAGCGAATGAATCCTTTGATCCTGAAAAGGGTTACATTCAGAATGGATGCAAGGACCCATCCTCAAGCTTGTGTCAGATCTAGTTGAGGGATTTGACATGAGAACAAGTGCTTGGGAGGAAGGAGGAAACAAGGGAAAAAGTTACTGCACCGATTATATTCTCTCAAAGTAGAATTTTAAATGCTTGTCAAGATATATGAAGGGGGACTCCCCAAAACATAGGCTCATCATTGTATTGAGATTTTGGTCTGAGGAAAGTTTTCTTTTGAAACTGGGAATACATTTTTGAGCATGGATATAGGCTGAGAGAAAGGAGTCAGGGTAAAAAGAAAAGTTGAAGATAAAGACAGTTAAGAATAATTGAGTTCAGGTCCTGAAGCTGATAGGAGACAATGGAGTCCTTGGCAAATTTATAGGAGTTAGGTTAATATGGTGAGGAAATTCCTCTCATCAGAGGCAAAAAGAAAAAGAAGTAAATGTAATGGTTTTATGTCTTCATGAATGACACCATAATAGCCTCTTATTTATTATGAAGTCTACCTGGGAATAGAATTAAAGTGAGAACAACTCACACTGCAAGGGTGGTCTTTAGCTAATAAGAAAGCAACAATTAACTCTTGGTTCCTTTAACAAGTAGATGACATAAATAAGATCCTAACACTAGATTATGATGTATATACTTGTCACCATTCATGTGCTTTGCTGGGATGTTATTTGTTAATAAAATCATACAAGTCTAACGAAAAAAGGGACCGTTTTAGGCAGAGCCCTAGATTGGTTACTATAACTATAAATGTAAGACTTATTGAGGAAAATAGCCCTAGGTGGTTCTAGATACTGAAATGACCTTCTTCTGTACCATGTGATACTATACCCCTGGCCTCAACTGACTGGACTAGGGGGAGCATTTCTAAAGTAGTCAAGTTATAGAATGCCTAGTGGTCCATGAGGTGGCTTGGGAGAACATTGTCAGGGATGATAATAATTGATTGAACCAATTTAATCTTTTTCAAGTATGTGGAGTACAAAACAAAAGCAAAGCGGCAATAAAACTGTTCATATGAGCAGAAGCTGAAAGATAAAGAGAAGACTGGTAATAGAGGTCCTGAGACAACATGGACTATGAAGCCTTCATGAATGACCAGAATCTAGGCCTAAGGAACAGTTGGAAAACACAAAGAGAAGAGGGTGAGGCCAATGGAATTTTAAGTGCTTGGCCCAAGGTCATACACTTAGTGACTAGCAAAATCTGAACTAGAGCACTATTTAGACGTTTTTCTTTTTGTTTCTGCAACAAACAAATGCCTTCAACTATCCCACAGTGCCTCCTAAATCTGACTGTAAATCAGAATCAACTGAAAAGCTTCTGAAGAATACATTGCTGATCCCTAGGCTCACTTCTGAAAATTCTTCTCCAGTAAGTCTGGCTAGAGAGTTTGAGTCTGTACTTTTGACAAGCTCTGCAAGTGATTCTGATGTTGGAGGTCAATTGACCTGTGTTTGTAAATCAGTTTCCCAGGACATAGCTCTGTGTACCCAAGTGCTGTTAGTTACTAATTTTAAATTCAGGTTCAGGAAGAATTCATTGTTACTATGGTAACAGAGCAGGTATTAATAGGAATATTTACATTACTAAAATTGGAAATGAAGGGAATCACATTACCGATGTAGCACTTACTCCTTCCTGGGTTGGCACCAACCTAGAAACTCTTGTTTAGAAAACACATCATGTATTCCTTCCCCTGATTTTTTAACAAAATGACTAAGCCTAAGTTTCTATTGCATTTTTGTGATTTTTAACATAATTGTAAGCATACCTGTACATTAAAAAGTGTTTTTCAAAAGTGCTGTCTAGAGAATGCAGTCAATGTAATTACATCTGAAACTCATGGCAAATACATGGAACTAATCAGAAGATGACCTGTGCTTCTAGAATGGAAATTTAAGGAAAGGAGTCTTTTTTTATTTTACACACTGTACTGTGTATATTTCATATCTGCAATATATACATAGCATGGTCAGAACTCAGTAAGTTACTTATTAATTGATTGTTTGATTGACTAAGATCTCAGGTCAAAGTGATGGCAGTATTTCATTTTCATCTCCTTTCCATTATTCTTCATTCTTTTTCACTTGTAGATAGAGTAGAAATCCAGTAAACCAGTATCTTGTAGTTTGGAAGCATCCAAGCAGTCCCATGTTTTAAGGCATGCCTTCTCAAGGAGGTGATATCCCCTCCAAAGGAGCACAAATTGGTTCCTTGGGGAGCCAAAGAACCTTAGATATTTCAATGATTTCTGGTCTTCCAAAGGACCACACAGCACATAAACAGATATACAGTGAATCTGTGGTATTAAAATTTCAAGGAGTGTGAAAGTTATTGGAAAAAATATATTGAAAATTTTTAGGGGAAGAGTGATTATGAAATAAAAGTTGTGAAACACTTTTAAGGGATCTACAAAATATTGGCTATCTAGTATCTAGGCCTTGTCTCAGTGCACAGACAGATTGCTGTGAGGAGTTTCAGTGGTGGATTGGCAGAGTTAGTCAGTCAGGAGGCCTGGCTCCCTGGCTGGTCATTAAAGATTTCCTGGGTAGCATCGTATTAGCAGCCAAGTGTTCTGTTTGAGGAATACTTGAAGAGTTAACACTGTTCAGAGGCTCCTAAAGGATTTAATATAATGAACTGGATTTCAGAGGATGGATGTAGATGGAGGCCTCCTCTTCAGTCCCACAAGAAAAAATGGGAGTCAACTGATACTAATGGAGGCATTACCATAGTAGAAGAGCCAACTGGTGAATGAATTATTCAAAATATTATTCAACCAGAGATGCCTCAAGAAATGATGCCTCAAGAGAGAGAACCGAAGCCTAGAAGTAAATGAATCCAACCCTATAACTTGGTTGAATTTGCTGGGTCCAAATGTCATTACTGCAGCAGTAACCATTTTTATCAGGAAAAGCCTCCAGTGGTGAATTTATTTAATTATTCAACTAACTACATTATCTAGAGTTGTTTAAGTGAACATTTTGGTCAAATTATTGTTTTTCTTCACATTCAAGGCTAACTCGGTTTTGCTGATATGAACAATGTATTAAGTAAAACTATAATTACAATGTATACAGTAAAATTTTGGGAAAAATAGAAAGCTGAGTTACAAATATAATACTTATACTTAAGTTTCTCTGAGTGAGTTAATGTCAACTCAGAACTACACATTCATTTCCTATAGCAAATTATTTTACTTCATGCATCTCCTGTATGTTATTGGGAAATAACTGTGACCTATTGAACAAGTGTAATCCTGGGATACTGAATTTGCAGCTCATGTTTTATCAGTGTATAATAACTGTCAACTACTGCATTTATAATACAGTATACTGTTATTATATAATTTACTTACATTATTATATTCATAGTCCAGTACATGCTGTATTAATCGTGTCCTTCACATTGTGACATAAAGAGATCATGGAAGTATCATTACAGCAGTGTTAAAAACATCAAACGATGAGGCAGGGCTTCTAGTTGGATATCTTACATATGCCCCTTTCTATCCCATATCCATATGTAGCTTTGCTTGTTGTTCTATGCCAAGAAGGCAGACTTCTGCAGACTGCCTCCGTAGGTTTCCTTGCCCTTTGGCTTCCAGTTTGTGCAGTGGGAGGCACGTTCAGAAATAGGAAGATGAGAGTAATAAAAAGTTAATTTCCTGGTTCCTCTTCTGCCTGGTTACTGGGGCTTTGCTGCTTCCCCTTAGCTGAAGGCCACAGTTCCTATCAGGTGTCTCCATGTAGATACTCTCCCAGCTTCCAGTAATGACTTTCTCCCCTTGTTATTTCAGACCTTGTACTTCCTGATGTTGCTAGCTCTTGATACTGCAATATCTTTTGTTGCTTTCCCTAAATTCTGCCCACACTTTTATAAATGGTCCACCCCTTACATTCTCTGCAATTAGTCAGTATGAGAGTGCCGTCTCTTTCGGAAGGAACCCATACTGACGCCACACTACAGTGGACTATAACATTGTGACAAATTGTTGACCTTTTACTGTATTATGCCATATATAAGCTAAATTCTCAGAAAAAGACATCTGACTTTCTAAGCTCCAGTTTTTATAACTCAGCTATGAAAACTAAAATATTATGCAAAGGTGGGCACTGTTCCTATACAGAAAGTCATTGCATGCTATATAAGATTAATTGAGGTACCCATTAACTGTGAAGAAGGGCTATTGGTAAAGGAAACATTTTAATTTCAATGTGAGATGAGTAGAACAAACAATGGACATTGTGGAAGGTATTAGCAAAATACTGTATCTTAGAGAGCTTTGCTTTTATTACTAAGAAAGGTAACAAAATTAATTTCCTGCGGAAACTGAATAATTTTTATTACTTCTCTTAAGCCAGGATTAATAATCTAGAATGATTCAGAATAGTTACAACAATGCCTCAAACTTGGTATGGACTTATATAGCAATATTCATGTCTTTCTATCAATGTGCAAGTTTTTAAACATAGAAAATATAGGTAAGAGTTTATTTGTAGATCGGAGTATCACATGTTCTCACTCATATAGTGAACCTTGAACATCCAACGTAATACCTTTCTTTCTTTTTTGAGTTGGAGTCTCATTCTGTCGCCCAGGCTGGAGTGGAGTGGCATGCGTGTTCATGGCCACTCCAGCAACGACCTGCTAGGCTCCAGTGATCCTTCCACCTCAGCCTTCCAAGTAGCAGGAACTACAGGTGCCTGCTACCATGCCTGGCTAATTTTTTGATTTATTGTAGAGATGAGGTCTTGCCACATTGCCTGGGATGATCTCGAACCTGTGGCCTCAGGCAATCTACTCACCTCAGCCTCCCAAAGTGAGGGGATTACAGGCTGAGCCACTGAGCCTGGCCCACTTTTTTTTATCACCTTCATGACTATCACTATTGTCCCCACCATCATCATTTCAAAAATCTCCTAACTGGTCTTCTTGTCCACAAATCTATTCTCAATGTGGCTGAGTGATCCATTTCAAATTTAGCCAAACCAAGTACCTCTTCTGATCAAAGTCATGTAATAACTTTGCATTGATTTCATGGCAGAAGTTCAATTCCTTACAAGGTCTACATGCCGTTCCACCCCACCATGCTCTGATTCCATTTCCTCCTGCTTTCTCCTTATTCACTGGGCAGCATTAGCCACACTCATCTCCTTCCTGCTCCTGGCCACAGCAGCACATTCTTGCATTTAGGCCTTTGCTCCAGCCCCACAACCTGGAACCCTCCTCCCCGGATATGTGTCTTTTCCTTCAAGTCTTTGCTCAGATTTCACCTTCTCCCCACAACCTATTCTGGCTTCTCTATTTAATAAAGACAAATTGATCACTATCTGCCCAGCACTACTAATAATTTCCCTTGTCTTATCTACTTTTTCTTTTCATATAATTTATCATTTTCCAATATATGATGCTAACTGTTTTTATATAAATGATTGTCTTTTTTTCTTCACTAGAATACAGTTCACAAGGGAAGGGGAGTTTTTGTCCATTTTATTCAAGTGATCTTGCACTTAGTAGGAATTCAATAAATGTTTATTGAGTGAGAGAATAAATTTTAGGATAATAAAATAAGTTAATACTACATAGCACTTCAAACAGTGACTAGAGCATAATAAATTTTGTATAATAATAATAGTAATTATAATTACTGCTGTGATTGCTATTACTGTTGTCATTGTTTTTGGAGTTATTCTTCTTATAACTGTAAGCATCTGTGCTTACTTTCTTCCATGGTAGGTGATCTGGCATTTTTCTATTGCTGCCTTTAGGATTTTTTTCTTTTATACCTACTATGTGTCCAGGGGCTGGTCTTCTCATTTCTTTTCTTTCAGGTGTTCTCTGAATCTCTGTGTTTGAATGGTCATGTCTCTGATGAGCTAAGGGAAGTTTTCTTGGATAATTTTATGTAATCTTTCTCCAGGGTGGTCTCTGTCTCTCTGCCTCAGGGATTCCAATTATTGTTAGTTTCAGTCTTTTGTTATAATTGCTTGTCTCTTGGAGATCCACTTGAATAATTGAGTCCAAAACACAGCAAAAGCCATGCTTGGGGGAGCATCAATATCTATGTTGTGGTTAAAATTATGGGAGTGGAGGAGATTGCAAGTGAGAGGCATGAAGAATTGCTAAGGTCTTGTGCCAAGCACAGAACCTTGGAAATACCTTCAATTTTTTAATCTTTCAATTCTAAGGGATGACCAAAGGAAGAACCCACCACAGATTAATATTTGTGAATGTTGACTTCCTATAAATGTTTATGTATGAATAAACACTAACAGTTTACTATAATTTTTGTGCTGGGTTTAGAACTACAGAGGACTCTAAATTTTGTTTATAATTTGTTATGCTAAAAATTCAAAATACAAAATAATACTTCTAATATTTATGCATACTATCAAGAAAAATAATAAAATGAACTCGATATACTTCTCACTGTATTTAATAAATGAAACTTTATTATTACCTTTGAAACTCATTCAAATTTCTTCCCCAACCTCCTTTCCTCCTTTATGCTCAAAAATAACTAATATGGGGAGCTACAAAGATGGCCACTATGGAGCAGCAAACCAGTGCCTCTCTCATGGAGCAAGGTAGAATCGGGACACAGCTGCTGATAGACAGAAATACTTTGAACATTTTGGGTGAGTGAAATACCTTGCACTCAACAAAGGTCTCTGTGAACACACAGAGACCAGAAAGTGATGGCATATATGGATATCCAAGTGCCCTATCCTCCACTGTGCGTCAGGCTTACACAAGAACCGAAGTCTTGCTCAGTGATCAAAACTGAACAAAGAGGGAGTGACATGAGGGACATCTGAAAGCTTTCTCAGTGGGAAGGCTTCTGGGCTGTGGATTGGAGACTGCAGATGGAAGATCCATTCCCCTGCTTGCCATTTGCAGAGTGCTTGCAGCAGGAGTTGAAAGCTGGTCAGACTAGTTTAGCATTGGGAGAAAAAATCTGCAGTAACAGAAACCTGCCACAAGGTAGAGTAAGAAGCATAAGTGAATGCCCCTCCCTCTCCCAGTGAGTGTCCTAGATTGAACCACAGAAAGGAATCTAGAATAGAGGATAATTGAATGAATCAGATAAACAAAACCAAAGTGGAATTATAGAGAGGGAAGAGAGGTTTGTCAACAAAATGAGGAAAAATTAATGAAAAAAATACAAGCAACCATCAGAGTCCTAAGGAGACAGCACCTGAAAAAGCAGCCATCCGAGCAGAAGCAAAGGAAATCCCCAGAGTGACCTGCTGTAGATAACAGCCACAGAAGTCAGAGACTGGATGGTAAAAATGAACAGAAAACCAAGAGAAACTAGAAGCAAAACTCACTTAAGTCATACAGAAAGTAAAGACAAAATTGGCCAATTTAAAAAAGCCCATTCTGCAATAATGGAAATGAAAAACTTCATCCTGGAAATGAAAAACACAAGAACAAGCATATGATGTAGGAATAACAAGACAGAGGAAATAATCTCAGAGCTTGAAGACCAAAATATGGAACTAACCTAGTCTGTCAAAAACATAGGAAAAAACCTCAAATAGAAGGAGCAAGCCTCCAAGAGATGTGTGACTAGGTCAAGAAACCAAATCTATGATGATTTGGTATCCCTGAAGCAGAATGAGAAATGGAGAACACCATGGAACAAGCATTCTCTAAGGTAATTCATGGAAACTTCCCACATCTTGCTAGAGATGTGACCATTCAAGCACAAGAGATTCAGAGAACTCCCACAAGGTATCACATTAGAAGACCAACCCCAAGACATGTAGTAATCTGCTTCCACAAAGTAAGCATGAAATAAATATCCTAAAGACAGTGAGAAAGACCAGACTACCTACTGGGGAAGGCCTGTCAGAATCTCTCCAGGTTTGTCTGAAGAAACAACTCAAGCCAGAAGGGACTGGAAGCCAGTTTTTAATAATCTTAAAGTTAAGCAATTTCAACCACAAATTTCCTGCCCCACCAAGATAAGCTTCATCAGTGATGGAGAACTGAAATCTTTCCCAGACATACCATCCCTAAGGGAATATGCCACCTCCAGACAAGCCCTTCAAGAGATGCTTAAGAAGGTGTTGAAAACAGGAAAAAAAAAAGGAATGGTTATACCAATCACAAAAACACAGACATGCACAGAGTTAAAAGAGCATATAGATCACTCACAAAAATGAAAACACACACATACATAAATACAAAAGTAAAAAGAAAACAAAGCAACTCCATAAGAACCCTATGACAGGGATAAACTCTCACATTTCAACAATCAATTTTAACATGAATGCGCCACTAAGGACATATAGTGTCAAACTGGATAAAGAAGCATGATCCAACAGTCTGCTGCCTCCAGGAAACTTATCTTACTGCAAAGAGCACCCATAGGCTCAAGTTAGTGACTGGAAAATGATCTTTCAGGTGAATGGAAAAGAAAGGAGGACAGGTGTAGCTATTCTGGTATCAGGCAAAACAGGCTTCAAACCACCAAAAGTGAAAAAGGACATGGAAGGATACCACATAATGATAAAAGACTTAATCAATCAGCAAGAAATATCCAACCTAAACATATATGCACCCAACACAGGAGCACCTAGTTTTATAAAACAACTACTAAGTAAACTAAGAGAGGATATTGATGCTCACACAATCAAATTTGGAGACCTAAATACCCCACTAAAAGCTTTAGATAGATCTTAAAGGCAAAAATCAACAGAGATCTAGGACCTCAAATTGGTGCTTCATCAAATGGATTTAATAGACAACTACAGCACACTTCACCCAACATCTAAAGAGTGTACATTCTACTCATCAACACATGGAACATACCTTACCATAGACCATATTCTTGGACATAAATCCAAGCATGAACACATTTCAAAAGACTGAAATAATACCATGCATCATCTCAGATCATAGTGGAATAAAAATACATATTGCCACTAACAAATCCTCCCGAAACACACAAAGACATGGACACTAAATAACATGCTGTTGAATGACTTCTGGGTCAACATAGAAATAAAAAATGAAACAAAATGATTTCTGGAAAGAAAATGAAAACAAAGGCACTTAAAAACATTTTTTAAAAAAAGATGTGGGGTATAATTCAGGGTTAGGTATACAAATGGTCATTGTACAGGTAAAGTTTGGGCCTCACTTTGGTCCCCATATTACCTGGTTTGAGATCAGGTATGCTTATTGGTGAAGTGTGCCCCCCTTGCTCCCTCCCATGGCAGCTTCCCACTGTTGCCAATCCCTTTCTTGTAGTATTATGATAACTTTTAAGGGTCTGCTTATGGGTGAGAACATGTTTTTTGCTTCTGTGATAGATCAGTGAGTATTACAGACTCTAAATCCACCCAGTTGCTGCAAAGTTCATAACTTTGTCCTTCTTTATGGTTGCATAATGTGCCATTGTTTATAAGTACCACTTTTTAAAATCCAGTCTACTTTCAATGGGCAGAATGGCTGATTCCATGTTTTTGCTATTGTGAATAGTACTGCAATAAACATGCATGCACAAGTGTCTTTTTTGTAGAATGATTTGAGTTCCTCCGGGTATATTACCAGAAGGAGGATTGCTGGGTTGTATTGGAGGTCAATTTTTAGATCTTTTAGGAATCACCACACTGTTTTTCACAGAGGTTGTTCTAGTTTACACTCCCACCAGCAGTGTAGAAGTGTTCCCTTTTCCTCGCATCCTCTCCAGCATGTTGTTTTTTGAGTCATTGATGATGGCCATCCTGATTGGAGTTAGGTGGTATCTCAGTGTAGTTTTAGTTTGCATTTCTTTGATGATTAGAGAGACTGAACATTTTTTCATGTATCTGTTGGCTGCTTATATGAACAAAGACACATTTTATCAGAATCTCTGGGCTGCCATGAAAGCAGTGTTAACTGGACAAAAAAAAAAAAAAAAAAGAAAGCAGTGTTAAGAGGAAAATTCATAGCATTGAATGCACGCATCAAGAAAACAGAAAGATTACAAGTAGACAACCTAACATCGCACTTAAAGAAGGTGGAAAGGCAAGAACACCTAAATCCTATTTTAGGCAGAAGAATCCAGATCACCAACATAAAATCACAATTGCTGAATATAGAAGAAAAAACTATTATAAAAAGGATCAACAAGACAAAAGGCTGGTTCTTTGAAAGGATACATACAATTGATGGTTGCCTGACCAGATTGAATTAATAAAAAGAGAGAGAGAAAGTCCAAATAAACACAATTAGAAATGCAAATGGCAAAGTCAAACTGACCCTGAAGAAATTCAAAAGATTACCAGAGATTACAATGAACAACTGCATGCAAATAAACTAGAAAACCTAAAGAAAATAGAGGACTTTTTGGCATCACACAAGCTCCCAAGGTTGAAACAAGAAGAAATTGAAACTTTAAACAGACCAATAACAATCCAGGAAATCAACTCAGTCATAAGAAATCTACCAACCAAAAAATGCCCTGAACCTGATGGCTTCTAAACTGAATTCTAGAAGACATACAAGGAGGAGATAACACTATACTTATTGACAGTAGTATTCCAGGCAACTGAGAATGATGGAATTCTCCCCAACTCATTTTATGAAGCTAACATCAAACTGATACTCAAAGCTAGCAAAGACTCAACAAGGAAACAGAATTACAGGCTGGTCTCCTTGGTGAACATAAATGCAAAATTTCTCAGCAAGATTCTAGCAAATTGGATCCAACAACACATCTCAAGGATAATCTACCATGACCACACCTGGCTTCATTCCTGGGATGCAGGGCTGTTTCAACATTCACAAGACTATAAATGTAATTCAGCACATTAACAGATGTAAAACCAAGAACTTCATGATTATATCATTAGATGCAGAAAATGCATTCAACAAAATCAAACATCCCTTGTTGACAAGAACCCTTAAGCACCTAGGCATAGAAAAAACATTCCTCAAAATAGTAAGAGCATGTATGATCAACCCACAGCCAACATTCTGCTCAATGGGCAGAAGCTGGAAGTATTACCCCTAAGAATGGGAGCAAGACAAAAATGCCCACTCTCATCCCTCATGTTGAACATAGTGCTGTAAGTCCTAGTCAGAGCAATTAGGCAAGAGAAGGAAATCAAAGACACCTAACTAGGACAAAAGGAAGTCAAGCTACCTCTCTTTGTAGAAAATATAATTCTATGTCTTAAAAATCCCAGGAGTATGTCAAAAGTCTCCTTGCATGGATAATCAACTTTGGTAAAGTTTTGAGGTACCAAATAAATGTGCAAAAGACAGTTGCATTTCTATACACCAGAAACAAATAGACAGAGAACAAAGTAAAAAGCACAATCTCATTCACAATAGCTAGAAAAAAAAAAAAAAGAAAGAAATACCTTGGGCATCCACCAAACCAAAAAAGTGGAAGTACTCTACAATGAGAACTACAAAAATGCTGCTGAAAGAAATCAAGAATGACACAAGCAAATGGAAAAACATTCTGTGCTCATGAATTGGAAAAATCAATATCGTCAAGATGTCCCTCTTACCCAAGGCAATCTACAAATTCAATGCAATACCCATCAAATTACCAACATCATTTTTCTCAGACCTAGAATCAACAATACAGAAATTCATATGGAAACAAAAAACAGCATGAATAGCTAAAACAATTCTCAGCAAAAGAAACAGAGCAAGTGACGCACTTTCAGATTTTAAACTTTACTATAAACCTACAGTAAACAACAACAACAACAACAAAAACAGCCTGATATTGGTACAAGAATAAGCACATAGACCATTGGAACAGGACAGAGATTCTGGAAGCAAAAACTTGGTCTCTCAACTAACTCATCTTCGACAAAGCCACCAGTAGCAATCATTGGGGAAAGGAGACCATATTTAGTAAATGGTGCTGGGAAAACTGGTTGACTAATACAGAAGAATAAAACTGGATCCCTACCTATAACCATATACAAAAATCAACTCTTAATGGATCAAAAACTTAAATGTAAAACCTCAAACTATAAGAATCATAGAAGAAATGTAGGAAACACTCTTATGCACATTGAAGTAGGCAATGAATTCTTGATCAAATCCCCAAAAGCAAATGCCATAAAAGCTAAGGTAGACAAGTGGGATCTTATCAAACTGAAAAGGTTTGAACAGCAAAAGAAACCAGGAAGAGAGTAAAAAGACAATCCACAGAATGGGGGAAAAAATTGCAAATGTTGCATCTGACAAAGGCCTAATATTCAGGATCTACAAGGAACTCAAATGAGGTGAAAGGAAATAAAAAAGAAACAACCCATTTACAAGTGGCCAAAGAACATGAGCAGACATTTCTCAAAAGATGACATACAAGCAGACAACAGACACATGAAAAGATTCTCAGCCGAATTAATCATCAGAGAGATGCAAATCAAAACTACGGTGAGATACTACCTAACTCCGGTAAGGATGGCAGTCATTAATAAGTCAAAAACAACAGATGCTGGCATGAGTGTGGAGAAAAGACAACGTTTCTACACTGTTGGTGGGCATACAACCTAGTTCAACCTCTATGGAAAACAGTATGGCAATTCCTAGAAGAACTAAAATTTGACCTTTCATACAACCCAGCAATCCCTCTCCTGGGAATATACCCATAGGAACATAAATTGTTTTACAAAAAGACACCTACACATGCATGTTTATCACCACTCTATTCACAATAGCAAAAACATGGAACCAACCCTACTGCCCATCAAAGGTAGACTGGATTAAAAAATGTGTTACATATACACGATGGAGTATTACACAACCATAAAGAAGAATGAAATCATGGACTTCACAGCAAATTCGATGGAGATGGAGATCATCATATTAAGTGATATATCACAGAAACAGAGAACTGAATACTGCACATTCTCACTCATAAGTGGGACCTGAACAATAGTCACATTAGCACAAGGGAGGGATGACAGTTGCTGACCACTGCTTGGGGAGGGACTTTCTCTTCCTTTGGCTATTGTTTACTATTCTTTCATGAGGAATAAACTTCCTATTCTTTTTTTTTTTGAGAGTGTAAACACATACTTTATTTTTCTTTCACATTTTCCATTACATTTCTCTGTCTCCTTTTCTTTTCCCTTCACCCTCCCTTGCTTTTTCTCTCCTTCACCTCTTCCTCCTCCTCTTTCTTCTCCTTTTGCAACAATCTAATGTAGATCCAAGTTAAATATTTCATCCAACGCTCACAACTCAAACCACAAGCACAAGCACAACTGCACATAACAACCAACCAAACAGAAAAAACAGTTTCAGTGCTGGAGGTTACAATCCTTTGTTGTACCTGCTGAGAAATTATATTATCATGCTTCAAAGTAATACTAAAATATAAAAGTGATGTAAGGTATTTTTAAAGGTAAGAAATTAATCTTATAGTCTCTTTGGGTTTGAATACATTTACACTGAAGGCTGCTTATACAAGAACAGTAATGTAATGCTCCTCTTTTTTTCCACCTTTAAATTTTTAAAGTTACAATTGTGGGGTACAATTCAGGGTTAGGTATACAAATATTCATTATGCAGGTGCCCTTGTTGATGAGATGTGCCCCCCACTTCCCCAGGCAGATTCCTACCACTGCCAATCCCACCTCCCTGCTCCCCCATCCCCTACAGTTTCCTGCTACTGTCAATCCTTTTCTTACAGTATTATGATAGTTGTTCAAGGTCCACTTATGAATGAGAGCATGTGATACTCAGTTCTTTGTTTCTGTGAAAGATCACCCAGTATTATAGACTCTAAGTCCATCCAGGTTGCTGCAAGGTTCATGATTTTGTTCTTCTTTATGGCTGCATAATATTCCATTCTGCATATGTACCACATTTTTTTCCCACTTTTTAAAAAATTTTTTAAAATTATGAGGTACAACTAAGGGTTAGATGTACACATATTCATTGTGCAAGTACCCTTGTTGATGAGGTGTGACCCCCCCTTCCCCAGGTAGATATCAACTACCCTTAATCCCACATCCCTGCCCTCCCTCCCTCCCCCACTCCCATGGTTTCCTGCTACTGTCAATCCTTTTCTTATAGTACTACACTAGTTGTTTAAGGTCCACTTATGAGTGAGAACATGTGGTACTCAGATCTTTGTTTCTGTGAAAGATCACTCAGTATCATGAACTCTAATTCCATCCAGGTTGCTGCAAAATTCATGATTTTGTTCTTAATGGTTGTGTAATATTCCACTGTGTATATGAACCACATTTTAAAAATCCAGCCCTAGCCGGGCTAGGTGACTCAGCCTGTAATCTTGCGCTTTGGGAGGCTGAGGTGAGTGGATTGCCTGAGCCCACGGGTTCGAGACCCGCCTGGGCAACTTGGCGAGCCCTCATCTCTACAATAAATAAAAAAATCAGCCGGGCGTGGTAGCGCGTGCCTGTAATTCCAGTTACTTGGAAGGCTGAGGGGAAAGGATCTCCGGAGCCTAGCAGGTCGAGGTGGTTGCAGTGGCCGGGAGCGGCCACTGCACTCCAGTCTGGGTGACAGAGTGAGACTCTAACTCAAAAAAAAAAAAAAAATCCAGTCCTTTTTTGATGGGCAGCACAATTGGTTCCATGTTCTTGCTGTTGTGAACAATGCTGCGATAAACATACGTGTGCAGTTATCTTTTTAATAAAGTGACCTGAGTTCTTCCGGGTAGTAGGGGGATTGCTGGGTCATATGGAAGGTCGATTTTTAGAACTTTTAGAAATCACCACACTGTTTTTGACAGAGGCTGTACTAGTTTGCACTCCCACCAACAGTGTAGAAGTCTTCCCTTTTCACCACATTCTCTCCAGCATCTGTAATTTTTTGAGTTATTGATGATGGCCATTCCGACTGGAGTTAGGTGGTATCTCAGTGTAGTTTTAATTTGCATTTCTTTGATGACTAGTGGGTCTGAACATTTTTTAATGTATCTGTTGCCTTCTCAAATATCTTCTTTTGAGAACCGTCTATTCATATCTTTTGCCCACTTTGTAATGGGGTTGTTTGTTTTTTTTCTTTTCAGCATGTTTGAGTTCCTTGTAGATCCTAGATATTAGGACTTTGTCAGACATAGAGTTGGCAATATTTTTTCCCAGTCTGTGGGCTGTCTCCCTGCTCTCTTGATGGTTTCTTTCGCTTTGCAGAAGCTTGTCGGTTTGATGAGGCCCCACTTGCCTATCGTATCTCTTATGGTATGGGCACTTGGGGTTTTGATCTAGGAATTGGTTGCCAGTTCCAATTTCCATGAATGTCTCTTGCATTTTCTAAGGTTCCTATAGTTTGAGGTTTTATGTTTAGGTCTCTGATCCATTTCAGGTTGATTTTCGTGTCTGGGGAAAGGTAGGTATCCTGTTTCAATCATCTGCATGTGATCAGCCAGTTTTCCTAGCACCATTTACTGAGTAGGTTCTCCTCTCTCCAGTGGTTGGTGGTGGAGGCTTTGTCGAAGATGAGTTGGTTGAGAAATTGAGGTTTTGCTTCTGGAATCTCAATTCTATTACATTGGTCTATATGCCTGTTCTTGTACCAATACCAGGCTGTTTTGACTATTGTAGCTTTATAATAAAGTGTAAAGTCTGGGAGTGTGATACCTCCTGCTTTTTTTTTTTTTGCGGAGGATTGTTTTAGCTGTTCGTGGTCATTTATATTTCCATATGAATTCCTGTATTGTTGTTTCTAGGTCTGAGAAGAATGTTGCTGGTAAATCGATGGATATTGAATTAAATCTGTAGATTGCCTTAGGTAGAATGGATATCTTAACAATGTTGATTCTTCCAATTCATGAGAATGGAATATTTTTCCAATTGTTTGTGTCATCTTTGATTTCTTTGAGCAGTTAAATTTCCTATTCTTAACCTACTCATATTTGCCTTCTTCTCTATTACCTGATTTTAGTCAATATTGTCTGAGTATTGACTTTTGTTGTTAAAATGCTTATACCCTCAATCAAAATCAACAGGACAAGGGACGGATTGGCAGTTGTGGGGACAATTCCAGGGGAGTGTGAGGGAATGGGGGGATTATAACAACACAAAGTGTAATTGGTCCTAAACCAGGGGAAATGAGGACCAGTTGGAGGCCCAAACTTCACCTGCATGTAGACTATTTATGTATCTAATTCTGATTTGTACCCCATATCTCTATACTAAAATAAAGTTATTAAAAATTAAAATGAATTGCAAACCTTGAAAGATAAAAAAATAAAATGCTTATATCTATATTACTTTATTCAGTGGCTCTAAAGGACATTTCTTGATGCACTGCTATCTTATGTGAGGCAATCTATGAACTTTCTTGACCCCAAATTTATTGTTCTTTTATCTCCTCCCAGTTTTGATTTGTTGGTTGTATTGTTCTTCCATTGTCAGGGCATACAACATTACATTTGGTTTTCTTAACCTAGTGTTCATGTTTGTTTAGATCTTTATCTATAGTAAACATAGTGTTCATCATCAATGTTTCTGTCATGATTGCTTTGACTTTCTGTTTGGTTGAAGTTCATCTTCTAGAAATTTTCCTCAGGAAGGGTCTGAGATTATCTTTTTCGAAGTTCTTTCATGTTCAAAGCAGTTCT
The DNA here is from genome assembly GCA_963574415.1 of Tarsius wallacei. Classification (NCBI taxonomy): domain Eukaryota; kingdom Metazoa; phylum Chordata; class Mammalia; order Primates; family Tarsiidae; genus Tarsius; species Tarsius wallacei. The sequence goes on along the minus strand of CAUYQG010271046.1, from coordinate 48,663 downwards.
GGAAAGACAGTGTGGCCAGATAGGAAGTAAATTGAATCCCACTTTGAGGATCTTGGTGGTGTAGGTCCTGTTTTCTAGTATTGCATGTTGCTATTAAGGAATCTGGAGCAATCCTTAATTACTTTGCCCTCTATAAGTGATTTGATCTTTTTGTTTGACTGTTTACAGGATTTTTTATGTTTTGAGGATGAATATTTTTACAATGCTATATTTTGGTGTTGAAAATTTTGAGTCAGTCTTCTCTATTCTTTCAACTTGTATATTTGTGTCTTCTTTTGTCTTAGCATAGTTTTCTTGAATTGTATTTTAAATACATGTTTCATATAGTTGCATTGTTCCTATCATGCTGAACCAATTGGGTTTTCTAGGGACAACTGCTTTATACAAGGTTCCTTTTAGGAGGAAGCATAGGTTGTCAGCATAGTCTAATAGCCTGCTAGCAGGTTTACGCAGCTGGGCAGAAGGCTCCCTGCAAGTGTGACTTGAGTGTCTGATTCTTTATGTAGCATTGCCTTTGTGCTTCTCTGTACCCTACTGAGTCTAGAGTACTTCTGCTGCCACCCTTCTTGCTTCAGCTTTTGCATGCAGTCTTTAGCTTCCACTACAGGTGAGAACATACTGTATTCCGTTTTCTGCTTGTGTTAATTCACTTAGAATAATGGCTTTCAGCTGCATCCACATTCTGGCAAAGAACGTGATTTTATTTTCTTTAGGGTTGCATAGTATTTTATGGTGTACATTTACCACCTTTTCTTTATCCAGACCACTGGCGATGGGTATCTAGGTTGGTTCTGTGTCTTTGTTATTGTGAATAGTGCTGTGGCAAATATACAGATTCAGGTGTCTTTTCGGCAGAATGGTTTATGCTCCTTTGGGTATATGACTAGTAGTGAGGATTGTTGAGTCAAATGGTAAATCTATTTTTAATTCTTTGAGAAATCTCCAAACTGCTTTTCACAGGGGTTGAACTAGCGTATGAGTGCTCCCTTTTCTCTGTAACCTTGTCAACATTTGTTATTTTTTGACTTATTAATATTAGTCATTCTGACTAACTTGAGATAGTATCTCATTGTAGTTTTGATTTGCATTTCTCTGACGATTAGTGATGTTAAGAATTTTTTCATGTTTATTGGCCACTTGTATGTTTTTTTCTAGAAATGTCTGTTTAAGTCTTTTGTCTATTTTTTAATGGGTTTATTTATTGTTTTCTTGTTGAGTCATTTGAGATTCTTAAAGATTCTAGATATTAGACTGATGTTGAACGCATAGTTTGCAAATACTTTCTCCCATTGTCTAGGTTGTCTATTTATTCTGTTGATAGGTTCTTTTGCTGTGCAGAATCTCTTTAGTTAATTAAGTCCCACTTGTCAATTTTTTAACACAAATATATAGGCTAACACAAGCATATTGAGTTATTTGTTGTACTTTTTTGTTGTACTTTTATTTGTTTCAATGACTGTTTTTATTCACATCTCCTGTGTAAGAGTAAGATGTTTTCTAGAACATATAGCACCAGGAGGGGAATTACTGAGTAGTTGGCAATGCCTATATTCTGTTTTCTTATATAATGTCAAATTATTTTCCAAAATGGCTGCTTCCACTAGAAATGCTCACACTAGAAATGTTTATGTTCCCACTAGAAATGTTTAAGATTTCTTTTTCTTGTAAACTTTCTCTATTGCCAGAATTTGAAACTTTTCCAAACCAGTAGGTATAAAACAGTGTCTCTGGGTTTTAATTTATATTTCTGTGTTTATAATGAGTAACTTTTCATACATTTATTAGTCTACTTGGTTATTTAAGAAATATTCTTCTTTCTGGCTTCTAGAAATTCTCTCTATCCATATATCCAGAATATATGGAATTCTGATTTTTAAGTGGTTTTATGTGTTGCAGATACTTCTCCCAGTTGGTGGATTATTTTTTCATTCTCTTTATGATACCTTGTAATAAAGTGGGTTATGGTCCCTTATGATAAATAAAATACCTCATTTTATACATAGTTTAAATTTATCAGTTTAATTTTTCTTTGTTAGTAGTGCTTTTGTGTTTTGTTCAGTAAATTCTTTCCTACTCTGGAGTAGACATTTCCCCAGCAAAGAAAGCGATCAGATGTTTTCCTAGTAAAGGGAGTGATTGGATCTCAAGCTAACATGTATGTTAATCTCTACAACTCTTTAGCTTTACTGTTCACATTTCAGTCTTTAGTGTATCTGGCATGGGCTTTTTCTAATTTTCTAAGTGCTAAAATATACCTATATGCCACCAGAGTAGTCTACACAATATAAATATAGTGATTGTTATAGAGCCGCTCTTATTTTTTAAAGATAAGGACTTTGGATTTAATGTTTAGGCAGTGGGTATCCACCAAGTAATATTTGAGTGAAAAGGATACACAGTTTAAAAAAAAAATGACATTTAAGAAAAATGAATCTGTACTATTTCCTAGAGAATGGAAAGCTATAGGAAGCACTATAGAAAAAGCAAATAATAGGGGATGGGTAACACACAGGATCAGATAGTTAAATCAGACTCCCATGAATCAGAACTCTTACTCAGTATCAAAGTTTTTAAAATAATGTCAAGGATACAAGCAATCAAAGGGCAAGGAAGAAAGATGAAGAGGTCTGGGAGATCAAGGATAACTCTTCAAGTCCTTCCTTCTGTTCTAGAATAGACGAGGTCTCTATGTGAGGACCACATAATCATCTCACAAGATGGGTGCATTTAATTACAAAACATTTCCATTTTATACTCCAGGGAATTATGTTGCCTACCTGACATTCTCCAGGGAGCCATGCCTCGTAGCTCCAGGGTTCTATTTACTATTTGATAACACTTGCCAAGAACATCCTGCCAAAAGCATTTTAAAGAAAAAGCCTCTTTCTCCTAGCAAATATTATTAGTCTACTTATTCAGAAGTACAGTTGTTAAGGAGATTGAACCAGGACGTTGTACATTTAAATTCCCTAGACTATATCCCCAGGTAAAGAGCATATAGGGATCACAAGTCATATGTTGTAACTCCTTTCTCCTAGGTGGTAAAGACTGGAGTAGAAAGAAGGCAAAGACTTTGGGAAAAAAAAGATAAATAAGCATTATTATAAACAAAGGGTTTTATTCTAGAATTAGAACTAAGTTAATTTGGAGAGTGACACGTTGTCCAAAAGAAATAGAAACCCCTGGAGGGAAAATTGATCTTGGAGCAAACACATGCTGTGTTTAAGCGCGTTCAGTTAAAAGGAATGAATGGTGAATTAAAAATATATTCTGAAAAGAAGAAAGGTCAAGTTCAGAGTTCTAGCTTGAGGAACCTGCAAATGTAAAGCTCATCGCTAGATTAGTTCTTTGAGTAGCTCAGTAAACAACATTAGTCATTGCAGAGATAAGGTATAGAAAGCAAAGGACCAAATCTGTGACAATTATGTTTTTATTTTCACACTGATTTTTCTTCTAAATGTTGAAATTTCTCATAGAACCAGAAAAGCCAGATTAGTAAAGTATCAAAAATCTAGGCATTAAAAAAAAAAAAAAAAAAAGAAGAAGAAAGAAATAAGCAAAAGCAAAGAGATCAAGGGACAATTGAAATAAGTTCATTTGGGCCCTCAATCCAGTGACAAATGCCTTTATAAAAGTTAAGCAGAGAGTTATATGACAGACGAAGAGGAGGCAATGTGACAACAGAGGCAGAGATTGGAGTGATGCGGCCACAAGTCACAGAACACTGATGGCCACCAATAGGTAGAAAGCGACAAAGAACGTGTTCACTGAGCCTGCAAAGCAACACAGACCTGCTGACACCTTGACTTTAGACTTCTGGTCTCCGGAAAATCAATTCTTATTGTTTTAAGCTACCCAATTGTGGTAATTTGAAATCAAATATACTGCATGACTAAAATGTCCTTCTTTGAGTGAAAGTAGATGTGTTACGCAAAACTGGAGATAACAAATATGTCCTTTTGGTTAGTCTTGAAGAATTTTCTACACTTTTTGTGAGATTGGAGTTAGTTCCCCACTGCTGGCCTATCTCAGGTAAGGATGTTGCACAGAGAACTTTAGCTCTTTTATGCCACTGAAAAGAGGATGAATTTTATAGGTCTTAGAGGAATAAGCTTTCAATATGAATGCATTGAATTGTCCATGTTCCCTGTAAAAAGTGAGAAATTTGCAGAGAGGAAAATCATATTTGAGAAAGAGGATTTTTCTAATGTCACAACCAGAGCCAGTGAGCAAGCATGAACTTTAATGATGTCAGGGTGATTTTATCAGCAGATGTCCTGGGTCAAACAGAGACAATCAAGAGCGAAGAGGACAAAGCCTCTCAGAACAGTCTTAGATTTGTAGTAAATAGTGAGAAGGGAGGGAAAAGTAGAACACGATAGCCCATGGAGATTAATCTTCCTCATTTGAAAAAAGACAAGGACATCATTTTATATATTGCTTTTTTACTTTCTCAAGATTTAAGTACTCCAGATCATTTGCTTGGTTTAGTTATCTTTGTTGGGTTAGGTAATATTTTTCTACTTCTGGGCTGTTATTCCACTAAGCTTCACTAATCTGAGAGCAAAAATATCTGTAATTTACTGGAAAAGCAGTTGGTTATTTTGCTTAGCTTGGTAAAATGATAATTTTGGTAGCCCTGCATAGATGCTGTTGTGAGGAAGAAGAGGCAGAAGTGACTGACCCCTTCATAGTCTGATGGTATTTTCATTACCAACCAGATAAATATACTGAAAGTTTTCTCTTGCTAGAAGGGAAGTTATCATAGCCCATGTGAAAATGTATTTATTTGCTGTAAAAAGGCATTTGCAGTTGATTAAACACATTAGCTTCATTTTGCGTTTAATCAAATGCAGGCACCATTTAATACTCTGAATACTCTAGTGCCCTGGACATGAGCCCTTGATGAAGCTACACTAACTAATTGAAGAGCATTTCAGGTACAACTAATTACAACAAAATAAATTTTATTCCTATACTCTACTCCAAAAATTTCATAACATGAATCTTAATGAGAGCTCTTGTCCATCTAAAAAAGCCATGCTGTATTGGGCTTGGATAATCAACTCGCAGCCATGCATATCATCAAATTAACATTCAATGTAGGCTATATCGTCAAGTTCTTCTGATGTCCACAGGCACTCAACTTTCTGTGTTTTCTAAAAATAAACATACATAATTCTGAAGCTTTCAGATGACACAAAAGAGCATTTGGCAGTATATTTTCTTGTTCTCAAAATGAAATAGTAGTCCCATGTCATTTTTAATCCCATAAAATGAAAGATTTAAAAAAAATTTCTTCCAACTAAAGTTATGAAATCTTTTGCTTCCTACATTTACTGTGCTCCTTCTTTTTAAAAATGTATTTTATACCAATTTCACTAATATGTGGTTCAGCTGGCATCTAAATACATAAGAATTATGCAGATAAAACATGTTAATTTAAAAGACAAATTTGAGAAAATAAATATCACTTTAAATGATCATAATTTACCTTGTTGATGGAACTGTTCTTGGAACTATGTGCTACACATGCTTTTGGGATCTTCTGTTATAAAGATGAGATGTGGTATGTGAAAACTAAAAAGTACAAATAAAGCTACACACAGAGTCAGAAAAAAGCTAACAAGTTTCATCATCACGATGGCTGTATTTTGTCATAAAAATTTTATTGACCATATACTGAACACTGTGAAGATTAAGAGAAAAAAATAAATAATGTTAAATAGGATATTGAATTTTCAAGTAAATGATGTATGTTAAATGAAAAATTGAATTTTAAAAGAAGTACCATGGGAAGATCATTTGTGTGTATGGATGTATTTAGCTAAATCTCTTCTCTAAAAAAAAAAAAGGCTATGGCTATTCATGTCTAAATAGATATCTTAAATTCAGCTCGAGAGAAATTGAATTTAAACTAAATGTGATCATCTAGAAATAGCAAAGAGTAACTGCCTTTAGAGGTTAAGAGAAATGCCAATAATTAAATATTTTTAGAACCCAAATTATGACCTATATTGAAGATACTTATTCTACATTAGGCTTATGACTGGGATTATGTCAAGGTCAAGTTCATGACTCGTTATCACCTCTAACATACTTTTCTTTTTTATTTGCTCTGAAGACCTCAATATTCCAGTGGCTGACACTGTTGTTTGCTCATATTTTCTTGTTAGTGAAGCTCCCTTTTATGTTTGGATGTCAATATGTCCAGTGCCAGGGCATGAAACTTTGTGTCTATTTCATACATTATAATTTTCTTTTTTCATGCTTGGTGTAGGTGTAGGAATGCAACTTGATTTCTGACTAAAGAGATTTAAAGACAAGACTGATGTATTAGGTAACTTTTGCTGCATAATAAACCTCTCTCAAATCTGGTGGTTTAAAAAAAAATGAAGATTTATTTAACTTGGCATTTTATGGTTTGTCTGGGTTGTTCTTCTGATGTGGACAGCTTCCATTGACCTGGCCTGTGCTTGCTCATGAGTCTGTGTTCACCTGGCAGGTAGGCCAATGGCTATATGATCTAGCAGTACTACATTCACATGTCTAGTGTTTAGCAAATTGTCAGCCAGGGCAAAAGAAATAACAGGCTGCTCTTCATGTCTCTCACCAACCAGCAGGCTAGGGCAGGTTTCTGTAATATTAAAAACAAAAAAACAAGGGTAAAAATGGGCAAATTTCTTGAGCAATGTCCTTGAAACTCTCGTAGAACTCTATCTGTACATTCTAGTGACCAAAGCAAGCCACACATAGCAGGGATTTGGGGACTGGAGAAATAGTCAGCACTTCTTGACAGAAGAAACTGCTGTGAACTGTGGCCCTTTTTACCATCTACCCAAGGAGGAACTTCTGAAAAGTTTTTTCCCCCTCTTGATTAAAAGAGAAAAAATTCAAGAGAAAAAATTGTTCTGCTTAACCTCTTTCTTCTTGCTTTCAATAATGTCTTAAGACTAGAGAACTCAGATATGTGGCTCCACAATACTATTTAGTAGCTGAATATCATTGGGCACTCCCCTGACGTCCAGATTATTAACTGAAAGATTAAGTGCAGTGTTTAAATCAGATTAAATAAAATATTTTATTGCTCTTGGCAACCAGGACTTAGATGGTATAACAGAAGCATTTCAGCTGATATTAGAAAATTAGCCTACAAAATGGAATACCATGCTTAAGTTCTGCAAACTTAGTACTATTTTAGTTGAAAGCGTATTTCATTCTATGACAGTCAGACTGAAAATAAACATTTTATATTTAATCCTTTCAGTTATAGAGAAGCCAAGGATTTTTATAGTAGCTTGTTTTCTTATGGAAATGCCCACACTCTCAACTTCTTTGAAATAGACATTCTATTTTCTTAGTCTTATCAAAATTTTATAAGAATTTTATCAAAAATATTATTTTGAAGAAGTTAAATTTGGAGTTTATATTATTTTCTTTCAGGGATGCACAATCATTTGATTTTTTTTTTTGCCCATAGTATTAGAATTATACTTCTCATTTAAGAAAGGAAAACTTATATAAAAATTGGTTGGCTTAGTGCTTCAATATTGCCAAAGAATGATAAAATTCCCCTATACCAGGCACTGCTTCAATCAAGACTTATAAAGCAACAATATATGAAGTTAAAGGAAAATGTTTGGGTTGCTTGTGGCACTAGTAAGTTTTTGAGGAGCTGGCGTGCTTTGATTGGCAAGAAAGAGGGTGGTAGATCAAATTAGTTTGAGAGTTGCAGCAGGTCCCTTTAGCAGCCATTAGATAAAACTGGTTTCAGACTCCTGCTGGCAGTTCCAACAGCCAGGCTTGTGGAGAATTATAATCTTGGGGCAATGTTTTGTGCCCCAAGTGCCTTCTTCCTGACTTCTTGACTCTGTTTTAGTTGAGTATGATAAGAGTCGCCCAATTCATTCACAGTTTTGAAAGAATAAATATACTTTAGACTATTTCTACCAAATGGTTTATGTTCATGCACAACCAACAAATGGGAAGGTGGTCTGAAAAAACCTCTAAGAACTCATGGCTGCTGCTTATATGGTAATAAGAATATTAAAAATTGATTTTGACTGAATGAATTTAAACTTGCGTTTGTATTTATTTCCAGACCATTAATATGATTTCCAAATATTGTATAGGTGTGCAAAAAGTACCTAATGTGGGAATAAAGTTAACAAACCAGTAGGGATATTTACTCAGTATTTATTGAGTGCCCACTATATGCACCAGGCACCCATTAGGGCACTGGGAATTTATCAATAAACAAAACAAGAAAACAAACAAGTAAACTTAACCACAGGCAGTTTACATTCTAGTTATTAAGAACTGATTGCAATTAATTAGCTATTGAGTCCTGATAATGTGCCGGGCCCTATGTGAGACTTCTGGAGATGTGAGGAACTCAGGGTTGGTCCCTGCCTTCAAAAGTGATAAAACTCAGGCTTTATCTGTTAATTTGCTTGTCACTGATGTATCTTAGTCATTGAAGCCAGTGTGCTCTAAGAGTTTATCTAGATGTTCAAAAATGTGCACTATTTTTCATGGCTTTTGCTTCCAAATAAGATCCAATTTGTTTGATGTAGGGTATACATACATAGTTGGGGCTGTCTAAACTTTCAAATTCTTGCAATACCACAAATCTCCACATAGTACATGGAATTGCTTATTAAAACGTGCTGCTTAGATTGGATACCAGCCACCTTTTGATTGTTACAAAATAATTACCCTGCTTGGAAACATTTCCTGCTATAATGCCCTTCGATTTTCTACTTCCAGTTTGTTGTTTTTTTAATCTTTTTTATATTTATATTTAATCTTTGCTCATACTAGTTCTAATATCTGCCTTTATTTACTGACCATTGCTTCCATTTGAAAGAGCAAATAACTTTTGAAAATAAAGCTGGGATTTTTCTCCTCTTAGTGTTTCCAATAGCATTTAGCACAGCACTTCACACATGGTAGATACATAGTAAAAGTTTATTAACTATGTACATGAATAAATAATAATTATTGATTATTATATTTTGTGTGCTTTTTACAGAGTAGGCTAAAGAATTTAAAATACAGAATGTAACTTGAGGATAACATATTATGACCTTTACAAAGTAATGCAAATAAAGATAAATTATTTTATAAAAAACATTTCAGATTCATCTTCTTTAAACTTTGAAAGTAGTTAGGTTTTTAATAACAGAATTGGATATTTGTAAATTTTATATCTTTCTTAAGTCTCAGGAAATTATTGTGGTTATTTAATCAAAGCTGTCTATTTGAAAATGTAACTTTTGTGAGTAAAAAGTAAAAGTGGTTATGAAAAGGTGACACACATACACATGGAAACCCAGACATTGGTTATTTAAAACCAAAAAGGCATTTGTCAAGTTGCCTTTCTATTTCTTTTTCTCCTTACTCCAATGAATTATCTGATTTTTATTCTTCTTTTCCAAGCTATGACTTTGGACCAAATTTTGGTGTACATCTAGACTTGTAGGAAATAAAATACACCCAGTGGTTTCGCCTAAGCCCAAAGCAAACCACTCGAAGGAAAGTTCTAAGGGCATTTAATGTTAAAACAACAAAGAAATACCTAGGAGGCAAAACAATTATTTTTCATTTTAAATTTGTCCATGGAGAAAGTAAAAGATATACATGGAAGAAAATCATGGTTCTTTTTACAAAGGAGAGTCAAGAACTCTTCTGCATTTTGGAGACCCAGGCGAATTGACATGGAGCTACAGTGGTTGTTGGGAACAGGAACATGCAGAGGATGTCACATCATTGCTTCTTTCCTCTTTTCATTGTAGAATGTTCTTACTGAAGGCCTAGTTCTGTCTTGTCCCTGGTAGGAACTAAGAATTCTCAGTTTAGAAGAATGAGGGGTGGTCAGTCCCAGCAGCAAGGCAGGCTTGAGGCAGCAGAATAAAACAGATGATCAATCAGATTGTGGGGACTTCTCTTGGATGAACCATAACATTTAAGGGGTCTTTGTCAGTCAAATGAATAAAAGTAGACACCTTTCTGTACAACACTATGGTCTACCCTGTGTATGTTTAGTGAAGATTTGTTAAGATCATTCTTTCTAATGTTTACTGAAAAAATGATTGAAGAAAACAATACAATCTCTTTTTGGGGGGCAAAAACATGCATATTAGCGGTTGAATTGAATTCTCTGTATTGTCTACCTAACAACTTAGTCTTAAATTTGTATTTGACACTTAAATTTAATGTGGTAACATATTGATCTGATAATTTCTTTCACCAAACTAATTCCAAAATGTTAGACATCAGTATATTTAGAAACTAGCTCTAAAACTCAGGTTACAAAATAATTATATATAGTATGATTCACTTTTTGTAAAAAAACAAATATATATCTGTACATGCATGCATAAGCATAAAAAAATCTTCAAGGCTAAATACACGAAGTTAATTCAAAGTGATGAGATTGTGTAATATTTTTAGTTATTTCCTTATACATTCTTATTTTTCTGTTTTTAAAAAGGAAACATGTTCATTTAATTATAAAATAACAGAATAATTTTAATGTTTTATATTTGAAGTTTGCAATTTTTACAGCAATGTTTTATTAATACTTTTAGAAATTTTGAAGATATTTGTGCAGAAGAAGCAAGGATAAGATCTCAAAAAATTTTGAACATGTTAACTAAATTAAGGTTATCCTGTGTTCCTCGGTGATGGGAACTATTTTCATGTATTAAGTGATGAATATTCTTCCTTCTGCTCTTCCTTGATACTTTTATAGTCTTCTCTTGGTCCAGGAAGTTAGGCCAATTCACTTTCATGTGTCAGGAAGAGGATGACACAGGAGAATCAAAGGACAAACAAGACAATTCTTAGAATGAGGTTCAAAATAAGTTTGCAAAACTGGGAGCACAGTGGTAATCCTTATAGCCTTGTGGCAGAAGACAAGGTTGGATGTCAAGGCACATTATCAACTGTCCTGTGGAGAGATGATGATGAAAAGACAGATTCCCAGTCATTCCCTACTTCAAGCAAAGCCCATTGACCTCATGACATTTTATGGACTCTCAGAATTTAGACAAAACCCTAGAGAAAGTGGAGGGAATCTAAATTGATGGAGAAAGCCTTGGATTAGATGAAATGAGGGCTAGAAGTAAAGACTATTTGCAGTGATGAGAAAACAAAAGAGATTTATATATTTTTGCTGAGTTTATGGCCAGCACATATGACCTGATACCAACCCTAAAATCAGAGGTTATATGCAACTGCTTCATTTTCATATTGTTCCAAAATAATATGCTATTATGATCACACATATTTTAGTAGTTGAAAGTAAAGATAGTGGGTAGAAAATTTCAAGTTCCAGCTCTGTTTCCTAGCTCGAAACCACACAAAAGATTCTTTATTATGAATTTAATAGCCTTCTTCAGGCAGCTATTCATCTGAGTTAACAACATATTAGGTCTATTTCTCCCAGAAGACATATAAAATCAAATGCATGAGATTGTATTAAATATTAACAGTGAGGATAGTGTTCATCTTTGTTAAAGTTGCTGTCAAGTGTCCAGATACCAGCATTTTCTTTTTGTTCATTTGGTCAACATCTATTTACCAGGTGTCTATCTACTATATAAGCAGACATCATAGCAGATGTGCCATTGTTTTGCAAAATTGACATGGCAGGTGCACTGGAGGCAGAGGACCAACAAGGAGGACTTTGAAGACCTACAAGATTTTTTTTAAAAATCAGGCCCATGTGTCATCAACTCTCCTTATCCCTAAATCCCTGCTTATGTCACCCACTGATTGGGCCTCTACTTGAGTCTTCTCTAAGCTGATTACATTAGCTCAGGTGGTCAGGTTTTCGTTCCCAAGCTATTTCAGTTATTATTTCATCATGATTGACTCTGTTTCTTGCTTTAGTTTATTGATTGAAGTGTATTGACTAAATTTGTTGAACTTAAACACCTTTGCCTTTCTGATGACCAAGAGTCAATTTTGGTGTAGGTAATATCACTGAGGAATTCTTTTTTATGCACTATCATAATTTAAAAAAAAAAAAACCTCTTTAAAGTCAATTGTTGCAAACCCATTACCACCTAATGATCACCAAACTATTATGACATTTGGAACAAAATTATATTTTTTATCATTCTTGTCAATAAAAAGGAACATTTAAAAATCATGATTTTTAGTGTTTTAAACATACTAAGAAGCTCACTATAATTTTTACACAGTTATTTCAGAATATTCTTTTTTTTTTTTCTTTTTAGTTGGGGTCTTGCTGTGTCACCTAGGCTAGAGTGCAGAGGTGCAATCACAGTCCACCATAGTCTTGACATCCTGGGCTCAGGCAATTCTTCCATCTCTGCCTCCCAAGTAGTTGGGACTACAGGTGCATGCCACTACACTGCACTAATTTTTTGATTTTTTGTAGAGATGAAGTCTTGCTATGTTGCCTAGGTTGGTCTCAAACTCCCGGGCTCAAGCTATCCTCCCTCCTCAGCCTCTCAACGTGCTGGGATTACAGGCATAAGCCACCATGCCCAGCCTTCTTTTTTTATTTTTATATTTTAGAGACAGGGTCTCACTCTGTTGCCCAGACTAGAGTGCAGTGGCACGATCATAGTCCACTGTAAACTTCAACTTCGGGACTCAAGCAGTCCTCCAGCTTCAGCCTCTTGAGTAGCTGGAACTACAGATGTGTGCCACCATACTTGGCTAATTTAATTAGTTTTTTCTTTTGTTTTCTTAGAGTCAAGATGCTTCTCTGTTTCCCGGGCTGGTCTTCAACTTCTGGCCTCAAACAGTCCTCCTGCCTTGGGCTCCGCAAAGGCAGGAATTACAGATGTGAGTTACTTCAGACTGTCTTAAAGATGTTTTTGTCTAAATATGCTTGAATCCAGTGGATAATTGCTGCTGCAGCTATTATTTCTTTCAATAACAAAGAAACAAAATTCAGAACAGTATGAAAACCTATGCCATCATTGTAGAAAGGAAATGTATACTTACATGTACCTATGCATACAGAGACTGTTTATATGATGTCTCATGAAGTGGTTTATGGTTGTTGATTGTGGGGTGGGAGCTGAGAATTTTGGATAGGAGAAAAACTTGTATCTCATAATAAATCTTTTCATGATGTTTGACTTATTATTTCTAGCCACCATGTATGAGTTTTGAAATTAAAAAAACGTAGAAATATATATATTTTAAACATCTTAGAAATTACTCATGCCAACCCTTTATTTTTAAAGATAAGGAAACAGGCTCAAGGAGGTTATTATTTTTCCATAATCATATATACCACGTGAGGATGGAGCTGGATCCTGTTTCCTCAGTAATTGTCGTTTCTCCTGCACTCTTTTTAGTAGAATTAAAAAACTCAGAAAATATGTTTTTGAGGAAATCATATATTCCATGGGGTTAATTTTCATAGTTTTTTATATAAATATGCATGCTATTAGTTGAACCGTGTTTCCTTAAAAGAGATATATTAAAGTCTTCACTCCCAGTACCTCAGAATGTTACCTTATTTGGAAACAGAGGCTTTACAGAGGTAATTCAGTTAAAACGTGGTCATTAGGGTGGATCCTAATCAAATATGACTGATTTCCTTATTTGAAAAAGGAAACTTGGACACAAAGGCGTAAACACAAGGAAATCACTATGTGAAATAAAGAGTGAAGCATTTAAGGAACACCAAAGATTGCCTATAAACTACCAGAAGCTAGGAGAGAGGTGTGGAAGAAATTATCCGTCATAGCACTCAGTGGGAACCAATCTTGCTGGCATACCAGGTAGACGTCCAGCCTCTCCAACTGTGAGACAATAAATCTGTTGTTGAAGCCATCCCGTTTGTGACACTTTGTAGTGGCAGCTCTAGCAAACTAATGCAGCATATATCCATATATTTTACATTAACCATTTTTAATTACTTTTTACTATTTCCCTTTCAATTAAAAACATTTTAATACAATGATTCTCAAACTAAGTGTGCATGAAGTTTTTCAAAATAATACCAAAACAACAGCTCAATTTGTCCGATGTCACTAAAAAAATAAAGGTTTAAGACAATGTGACTTACTATCCTGTTGATATCATTTGTGGAATAAAAGGCTGATCAGTTGAATACAAATTGCTTCACATTATATTTTTCATAATTTTGTTTTAAGTTACTATTTCTCTCGAGACATTCATGTTGTAGTAGATGTCATTTTAAAATTGAAATGCATATGTATTGTATGCTTTATTGAAAATGTAAAAACTGGGCATGCAAAAATGGTTATGAAAAGGTTTGAAACAATCATGGTTGTGCTAATCATACTGCTAATATCACATTTTAATGCCACTGTTAATGAAAAATATAATTGTATTTGGTAATGTCCATAGTTATGAGAGTAAGAGAGAGATGGTTGCTTAGATACAGCCAACTTAAAGTGGTTGTTTAAAAAAAATTCATTGGTAAAAGAAAAAATAAAGATAATGAGAATTGATATTTTAGTTTTCTGAATGCAACAATAGTGGTATCTTAAGAAAAGTTGACCTAGAAAAGTTTCTGATATTTTTCTTTCATTAGCTTTAATAGTTATTACTTTTAAAAATTATAAATCTTTATACCCAATGGGTTGATTTTTTGATAAGGGCTAATAATTTTATAAATATATAATTTTGGCCTTATATCAGATAAACATTATTTTTTCAGGGGAAAAACTGAGTATCATTTTTGCTCTGCATTTTAGTTTTAAAAAACTTATATCAGGAAAAATATGAAATATACACATTAGCAGAGGTGATAATATAATAAACTTTTATGAACCCATACTCAACTACAACAATTCTTATCCTTTATCTAAATTTTCTTCTATCTCCTTTACTTTTGGCATTCTGAATTGTTACAAGACACCTACCACAAACCTGCTTTTCTATTTCAGATGAATGATGATGTCTTACCACAGAAGGAAAGGTTGAAAATAAAAGACAGAGTCTGCAGATACAAAAACTATGTCCAACCACATGGAAGTAAATGGAAATGAAGCAACAAGAAGCCTAAATATTAAGAGACCTATCCTGTTTTTAAGAGACCTGTCTTGCCAGAAAGCCCACAAATCTGGCCTGCCACAGATAATGTGTTACCTTCTAAGACAATCTGTGGTTTCTGGAACGAGTATGAACATGGGCTACCATGTAGATGCATGACCACCAAAAAGGAAGAACTCCCAGGAGCCCACCTCAGAGGGCTGAGCCAGAGGCCTTGGAGAGCAATGGCCCAAGAGTGAACTAGAAGTTTCCAAGAGCTATCCGGACACTCACTCCATGCCAGGAGTGGGACCTTGTCTTATTCCTGCTCAACAGGATCAGGGATTACTGTGTTTCTCCACTCCAACTCTTCTTGTTCGTAATGTTTTCTGTTTATTTTTCTTTAGGGTATCCTCTTTCTTCACAACCACTGTTTGTCAGTGCTGAGGTTAGGTAACATGTCTTTTAATCTATAGGTTGCCTGACCATGTGACCATGTCTTAGGATCCAATAGAAAGAGCTGCGTGTTGACCAGAAGTCCAAGACCCTGGGACAGATGCTGTAACAGAAAATGACACTGGGTCTACTTCTTTAAAGAAGGGAGATGTATGTGTTCTTTTTTTTTTTTTTAATAAGAAAGAGAAGGTACAAGTGCTTGATTGGACAAAGAAGCTTTACCTATGTACTGCCCCTCACTAATGTAACAGGGAATTTCCTTGTACCCTTGAAGATAGAGGTGGCTGATGAGATGTACATATAAGTTTTGGAAAATTTTTGGAAAGGAGACAAGATAGTTTGAGATTCAGTGGCCAAATTGGATCAACATTAACCTTGTGAATGGAAGCCACACACCAAGAATTGAAGAACAGAAAAGCCTGGGTTCCTGATAATACCCCAAAGCTACCTTAGCAGTCCTAGTTCTCTTACATTCAGATTTCTTTGATATAAAGGATAAAATTTTAAATTGCATAATTTTGGTCTCTGTTGTTATTAGCAATGAAATACAATTACTAATGGATACATCTATTAGTTTTCATTGCTTGTTTTCCTATTTGTAATTTTTATTGGCCTGTGATAATTCTTCATATATTAAAAAGGGGAATACTTTTTTGTTATACATATTGGAAATATTTTTCTCAGCTTTGTCTTTTAATTTTGTTCTTAGTATTTTTGATATTCAATAGTCAAAGATTTCATGTGGTCAAACCTCTCTTTTTATAGTTTCTGTCTTCATGTTCATAGTTAAAAAGTCTTTTCCTATGGACAGGTGATAAAACTATTTACCCATTGTATCAGTGAACTTAGACTACACTGTGCTGCAGAAACAAATTGACTTTAGCATCTTAGTAAATTAACACAATAGAGTTTATATTGTCTTCAAACAAGGTCTGATGTGGGTAAGGCTGTTCTCAATCTTGTAACGGTGCCATCTGGAACACAGCGTTTCCAGATCACTGCAACAAAGAAATCAATGGAGGGAACACATTGACTCTTTGCTGCCTTGGCTTGGAAAAGACATAAGCTATTTCTGTTCACATTTCATTAGCCAGAGATGGGGGACCTGAAGTGTACCTAACTGGATGGGAGATTCCACAAGGTAGAAGATCATACTGATATTTGATGCGCACCAGGAGATATTGTTACACCTTTTTTCTTTATTTCTTTTAATTATTTAATCCATGAGTAATTTACTAAGATGTATATCAGGTAGAGGTCTGTTTTGGCTGATTTTTTTCAGACACATACTTCAAGATTTTCCTTTCTACCACTGCTTGTCTTAAATAAGGAAATTATCGCTCTTGGAGAAGTTTTTGTCTTTTTGGGATTGCTCAAAAAATG
The DNA here is from genome assembly GCA_963574415.1 of Tarsius wallacei. Classification (NCBI taxonomy): domain Eukaryota; kingdom Metazoa; phylum Chordata; class Mammalia; order Primates; family Tarsiidae; genus Tarsius; species Tarsius wallacei. The sequence goes on along the minus strand of CAUYQG010271046.1, from coordinate 31,830 downwards.
TACTCACCTTCGCCCTTAGTGCTATTGAAAGGGATAGTTTCTATATCTGGGGAATATTGTTTGCTATGTTACTCTTAATTATTTCCCAACAAAAAAGTAAAGGAAAGTTGTCCACCTGATAAGGATGTGATAGAAAAATGTTTTTATTTTTATATATTGATTTTACTGCACATCTCTTATCTCTTTGGCCATTTAGCAGAAAGAATCACTGGGGATAATGTTCATCACCACCCTTCGTGTGCACGAGTTCATCTCTGACACTGTGTTGTAGCCATCTACCCTCTATTGGTGACACTATTCATGATTCTGATAAATGTGAGTCTTTCCTTGTAGACAGGTGGGAAACAGCCATGGTCCCATCAGCAGATTTTGTGAGTTACAACTGGGGCTATATATCAAGTAAATTTAGCAGCAGATCCCTTTGGATTGCTGTGTTTATGATCTAATGTCAGAGACCTCAATAAATTTTGGCAAACCACTTTTCCATTAAAATATAGCTGGAAAAATCTATGGGCACCACATGGGAGAATTTTCACTTTGCTTTTTGTGATAGAGAAGGAATGTTTGGGGATTGCTGGCACGGTAACTCACAAAATCCAGCACTGATGTCCTCTACAATAATTACCGATTTTCACTTGGTTGTAGAATCTGTCCTTCTGTTTGAATGACAAGATCCTCTTTTTATGTAAGAGAAGTCAGGGAGGAAGTTTGTCTTAATTTCCTAAATTCTACATTACTCATGTAGATGGTCTACATGAACTATATGATGGAAGGTGAATGACCAAGTACCCCAATATTTGCGAGAGAGTGAATTAGTATACCTCTAGGATGCCATGTTTCAGGAACAAGCTTGGGAGCATGGCTAGAGTTCAGTCTTTTGACAACTGCATCCATGGCAGGCTCCCTGTATTATTCTTCACAGACTAGGGGTAACGGTAAAATCCTGTACTCTCACAAGAATCCTCTGATTAAAGATTTTAGAAAATTTATTGCATAGCCTGATCACATGAACATGGATGCCTACATAGTTCCTTGTGCCCTAAGTGGTTCATTTCTCTACATATCTCTGAAAAAGTCACATATCAATTTTTTCATTGGCCCTTTTGTATTTTTTCTGAATTAAAATATTTCGACTATGGTTGCATTACAATATATTTTAGCATTTAAGAGGGTCATTCTCATTATTTTCATATTTGGCAAATTAGGAATTTGTGGACATTTAGTCTTTCATATACTTTTAGAATAAGTTTTTAGTTTCCTAAAGAGGATTCATTAATGATATTAATAATGATAATAACAAAATTAAAAATTACCATTGATAAGGCTTTTTGAGTCAATAATTTTTCTTTTTATCTCTTTTTTCTTTTAAATATGTGGGGTACAATTCAGGTTTAGGTATACAAATGTTCACTGTGCAGGTACCCTTGTTAATGAGGTGTGCCCCCCCAGGCAGTTTCCCACTACAGCCATTCCCGCCCCCACCCTCCCCTGGCAATTTCCCACTACTGTCAGTCTCTTTCTTATAGTATTACAATAGTTGTTCAAGGTCCACTTATGAGTGAGAACATGTGATACTTGGTTCTTTGTTTCTGTGATAGATCACTCAGTGTTGTAGACTCTAAGTCCATCCAAGTTGCTGTGAGGTTCACAATTTGTCCTTCTTTATGGCTGCATAATATTCCACTGTGTATATATACCACATTTTTTTATCCAGTCCTCTTTTGATGGACAACACAGTTGGTTCCATGTTTTTGCTATTGTGAATAATGCTACAATAAACATGTGTGTGCAGGTATCTTTTTCAGAGTGACTTCAGTTCCTCTGGGTATATTCCCAGTAAGGGGATTGTGGGGTCATATGGGAGGTTGATTTTTAGATCTTTTAGGAATTGCCACACTGTTTTCCACAGAGTCTGTACTAGTTTACACTCTTACCAACAGTATCGAAGTGTTCCCTTTTCACCACATCCTCTCCAGCGTCCGTTGTTTTTTGAGTTATTGATGATGGCCATCTTGACTGGAGTTAGGTGGTATCTCGGTGTGGTTTTAATTTGCATTTCTTTGATGATTACTGAGGCTGAGCAGTACTGTTGGCGTGAGCCAATAATTTTTCTAAGCACTTTAACATATCTCATTAATTCACTTAACTATCACAAAAGCTCTACCAAGTAAATGCTTTATTATCCCCATATTGTTTCAGATGAACAAAGAAAGTTATGGGAAAAATATATAATTTGACCAAAGATATCAGCTGACATATGGTATGGCTGGAATTTAATCTCAGACCTTTTGTATCCGGAATGCATATTTTTAACTACCGTGCTAAATGGAAAAATTTTGCTTTTTTAATTTTTGCTAATTCCTAGATACTTATAACTTCAGTTGTTACTGTGAATAGTATCTTATTTTCTATTTCATTATCTGTAAAGTTTTTTATATATTTTGGATACTTTGCCAATAACAGACGTCACAAATATTTTCTCCCAGATTGTGACTTGTCTTTTAGCTTTCCTTGTATTTTTTGCATCTAAATTTAAAATTTTAATACAGTCATATTTATCAACATTTCTAATATGGCTTACACATTTTCTTTTTCACCCTAAGGTCACAAAGGTGTTCTATATTTTCATAGAAAATTTAAAAAATTACTTGTTATAATTGTTCTTTAATTTCTTTGAATTTTGTGGACTTTGGAAAGACAAGGAAAAAGAGAAAGGAGTATTTTTTTTTAACTTAAAGATTATTCTTCCAAGTCCTACCCAGTACCGTCATTCTTTTGAAAACTGCTTCTTTTGCTTAACAATATAGGTTGACCATTTTTTCTGTCATTAATGAATAAGTAGCATTTCTTATAAAATGTCATCACAATATGATTTCCTGAAGAACTGTATGGTAGAATAATTATTATTATTATAACAAGAGATCAAGGGTGAGGGAAACCAGAGATCATGGTGTTTATTTCTCTGGCACAGCACTTCCAAGGCTGCAGCTTGGTGGTGCTTTCACATGACCCTGTTTTGCAGCCGCACTGTAGCCACAGATAAGGCCATGTACATAGAACTGCTTTCTCCCTTTGTGGCTACAAATCTCAGGGTGGTTACGACTTCTCATTATTTCTATCTTCAGGCTGCTTCATCACTCCTCACAAGTTTCCTTTAAACGTGTGTACTCCCTTATATATCATCCCTTCATACACTTTACTAATTACTCCATCCCAGTGGTCATCTGTTTCTCTCCAGGTCTCTTACCTGTAGTGGCAGAGGAAGGCTACCGGACAGGAGCTGTGACTTTTGAATATAAGCACCGCCAAATCATGGAGGATCAGGGAAGAAGGCAGGGAGACAAATAGATCTTTCTTCTTACTTTCCAATTTCTTCATCTTTTCTGTGCCAAATCCACCTAAAAACTGGAGTCCAGAGAGCTGTTGATGCAGACCAGAGCTCAGTATCTTGGGGCTGAGCAGTGTCAAATGAATATCTTCAGGCGAGTGGAGAATACCTAGCATATGCATCAAACTCCTAATATTGGTTCTTAAAATAGAAGATGAGAGGAAATAAAATTTTATTTTTCATTTTAACATTTTCTTCTTGTGCCAATATAATTGAAAAAACAAAATATTTTTTTAAAAAGTATGCTGTGAAGGTGGTACATAGGGTAGAATTTTGGGGGACAGTAAGGAGGGTATTACTAGATGACCAGGAAGGAATGCAACATGCTCTTTTCTCTGTCTCTCTAGCCCCCTTTAAACACTCCTCAATTGTTTTCTGGGGTTTTAAGTTCATGCCTGGATATATAAATCCATCTCTCTCTCTCTCTCTCTCTCTGTAAAAAGTATGGAGAAAAATAAGTGTGAAGGCATATGTATGGGAAAAGTATTCTTTGACTCACAAATCAGCATCTGGAGCTTAGAGAGTTGTAGCTTCTTATTTTCAGGTTCATATAAGCCCTATTTACTAAATCAGGATATACATATTGAGGGTAGATACAGTTTATTCCATTCCATCCTTGTTTTTCTTTAGAAACAGAAGTTATTTTATGGAGCAAAGCCAAATGTGTCATGAGCGTGGACTTTCTTTTTTCTTCACCAGCTTCATTTTCCGCCTGCCCATTTTATTTTGGAGAAATTTGTTTCTTGTTTGTAGAAAACTTTGTAGACAGCAGAATAGTTATAATCACCAAAATCACTTATTGATTTCTTCCTATGTACTAGATATTTTATTAAACATTTATTCTTTTTCTAATTTCTTATAATAATATTATGAAGCCTTGTGTTGGGCCTTAATTTGATCAAGTAATTAAATCAAACAAATCAACTTGTTAATTAATTAGTTAATTCTTTTTTTTAAAACAAGGCACTGGGTTACAATATTTTAAACTTGCAAATGACTCAAACAAGCCAAAATAATTTCCTAAATAATTGTATCTATTTTCTACTCAACATTAAGAATCTAATATCTCTCACACAGGTTTTCTGCTTTATGTTGGCAAGGTTTCTTTCTTTTGTCTCAAGAATTTGAGAAGTGGAAATGTCACCTCTAAATGGTGAGGAGCTGAGGGAGTCTTATCCATAGTCTCACCTCATTAAACTAATCCTGTTGTCACAGGAGGAGCTAGGCGAGGTACTCTCATGAGACTTAGCCTATCATCCCAGGAGGAGAGAGGTGGGGTGCTCGGCTTGGTCTTAGTAGAAGGAACCCATCAACTCATCCTGACTACTCTCCAGAGCCTATTTGTGAGTGAGTTTCTTCCCAAATTCATGTTTAGCGACATCACACTGGTAGCCCTAGGAGGAGTATCTATGTTGCTGAAATTGGCAAAGACCACAAATGAGGTTTTTAGTTTTAATCATAACGTTTTATTAATTTTTTGTGTGTGAGCTGTTTGCCAGCACCTTAATGGGTAGAAGAAATCTGCAGGCCACAGGGGAGGCAGGGAGACCAATAAAAGCGCTACAGTGCAGACGGGCGGGAGTGGGTGGGTCGAGTATAATTTGAGAAATGTTTGGGAGATAAAAATTAATAGCATGTGATAAAATCTGTATCGTTACATTTTACAAGAGACACAACCGAGGCTTAGAAAGATTAATTTGCCTACAATCACGCAGCAAGCAAGCAACAGGGTAGGAATTCAAACCAGGCGATTTTTTTCTAAATACATACTGATCAACAAAAAGCTCCGTGTTTCTGTTCACATTCAGATCACTAATAACAATTAAGTGCTCAGAATGGCTAAATATTCAATTAAACAGATGATGTTTAAGTGTTCAGGGGCGTTTTTCTTCTAATTAAAGGGATATGTGCTCTGAATCTAAATCTACTGACCTGTATGTCCTTGAAGTCGATATGATCTACAGATTTGATACTATACCCTCAAAGCAATGACAATTTGACCCAGAAAGCATCTAGACTTTTTCTGGGTGATGGGCCCTATTGATAACTTGATGCACAAGTTGCCCTATTGAACACTGTATACACAAACATGCAAATAGTTTTGCTAACAATTTTGGAGGGCTCGCACACCCTGTCCCTAAAGCTTATCATTTACCTTCAGATCTAAAAATATTACATCTGATATTTATTAGTTAAAAAAAGAAACTTAAGAAAGATTAAATCACTTCATTTTTTTTAAAAAAAAGTTATTTATAAGTCACCAAATTTAAAAATCATTTTAAAAAAATGACTATGAACTTAGAGTCTATAATACTGAGTGACATATTACAGAAACAAAGAACTGAGTAGCACATGATCTCACTTATAAGTGGACCTTGAACAATTGTAATACTATAAGAAAGGAATTGGCAGTAGTGGGAAACTGTCAGGGGAGGGGGATGGGATTGGCAGTTGAGGGAAACTGCTAGGGCAGGGAGGGCAATACCTCATCAACAAGGATACCTGCATAATCAATGTTTGTATACCTAACCCTGAATTGTATCCCACATCTTTATAATTTTTTTAAAAAGGGAGTTTGAAGTAACCATGTAAAGAGCAGACTATATTATTTTATCTCTGACTAGGATTTAGTGTCTTTTAGAGAACTAAAAATGGCTTGGGAAAGTATATATATTTTTTTTCTCAGAGAAGAAAAAACAACTTGCTCTTCTAGAAATCAGCATTACTTTCCATTAAGTCTACACTTTACTTCATTTATTGATTTTATGTAATACAAAAAGGAACCAAAACTATCTTTTGTTTATTTAATTCATATATATGAACACACACAGACCACACACACATACCATATATATGTGTATATATGTGTGTATATGTGTGTGTGTATATATATATATATATAAAATATATATATATTTACTTCGAATTTTATTACCTGAAGTAGAATATTATGAGCTACTTTTAGTATCAAAAGAGAATATTTTTCCAGTTAACAACATCATTTTTGTGAAATTTCTTCATACTATTCTTTTTCTCCCTTAAGCTGTTTATAGAATAAACATGCTTCATATTTAGTATTTGGAATAACTGATATATTCCATAAATATGGCATTGTTAATACCTGAAACATCCCTTTAAGGATAATATTTGAAATGTTTTACTTTTTTGATAGATACTTATTTAAAAATTTGTGACCATTCTTTGCCTTATTATTATTATTATTTTTTGAGTTGGAGTCTCACTCTGTCGCCCAGACTGGAGTGCAGTGGCCGCTCTCGGCCACCGCAGCCTCGACCTGCTGGGCTCCGGCGATCCTTTTGCCTCAGCCTTCCAAGTAGCTGGAACTACGGGCGCGCGCTACCCGGATAATTTTTTTTTTTTTTAATTTATTGTAGAGATGAAGTCTCGCCAAGTTGGCCAGGCGGGTCTCCACCCGTGGGCTCAGGCAATTAACTCACCTCGGCCTCCCAAAGCGCGGGATTACAGGCTGAGCCACCGAGCCCGGTCCATTCTTTGCCTTATTAAGTAAGATATAAAAGTAACACAATCCTTTCTTGGCAAGCTGAGCTCATAATTAAGCTCATTATTATTATTTTTTTAAGCTCCAACCCATTGATGCCCTGAGAGGTATAGAGTTTGCATCTAAAGTAAATGACTGCAGGCAAATTGTGATTTTGCTGCCCATTGTGCTTTCTTTTCATTGTAAATTGTTATTTTACTGTAAGTCAACTATTAGCCTTTTTTCTTGTATTTCTAATCAGATATCCATCTTCCTTCGATACAAAATAAATGTTTTCCAGGAAACCAGGTAGACAAGTTTGTTAAGTTATTATGCTTAACTCCACATGAATTACCAAGTCATTTGACTCTTGCTTGAGAGTTGGAACATACCTACCCTAAAAAGCTTATGAACTTTATTTCAATGATTTTCTTCATTCTTTCAAAGGCACTGTTACTCATCTTCTATGTGGCAGGAATCCAAATCTGAATATAATATAACTGAGGTTGCTGAAAAGGGCTCTTGCCATACTTTTAAGAAAATTATGAGTGTTTTTTTTTGAAAATATGTTGGTTCAAAACTAGGAAGCTATGGAAATAAAAATAAAGGGAGAACTAGTATGCAAACTAACCCTAAAGACAAGAAGTTTTAATAAGATTATTATTACCAGAAACCAAAGATGATCTACTTCTTAAATGCAAAAGCAAGAGTGAGGTTTTCTCACTATGTACTTAATTTACTTTCCTCATGGTCAGAATACTATGCATAATGTTTAATTTATCAAACAATTTCAATTTTGTTTTAGCAAATGTTTAGCTGAATGCTATGTGAATAGTAAAATAATTTTGAAGTTTATCTACTTACCTAGTAAAGGAGAAAAGTAATTTTGAGCTGTGGACTACTCTAGAGGATTCAAAAGACTTTGATCATACATAACTATTAAATTGTATTTTGAGATCAAATTGTTTTGTATATTTTTGTACATAGTACAAATAAATAAATTGCTTTTTATTTACTGCTTTTTAAATTTATGGGGTATATGTAAAATTTTGTTCCATGTATATAATATATAATTATCAAGTCACAGTACCAAGGATGTCTATTACCTGAGTACAGTATATTTTTCTTACATATAGGAATGCTACTCTGCAATCAAACATTGAATGTTCTCCATCTTACAGTGTTTGTACCCTTTAACCCATTTCTTTTCATCCTTTCCTCTCCTTTGCACTTACTGTTCCCAGTCTCTATTATCCATCTTTCCATTCTCTATCTCCATGTGATTAAATGTTTCAGTTCCCACATATAAATGAGAATATGTGATTTTTTTTTGTTTTTGTGTCTGGCTTATTTCACTTAAGATATTGACCTCCACTTTTATTTGTGTCGCTGCAAATGACATGAGCTTATTCTTTTTTTTATGATTAAATAGCAAGTCATTGTGTATATATATCACATTTTTAATGTATTCTTTTGTTGATGCATATTTAGGTTGATTCCATATCTTTGCTAATGTGAGTAGTGTTACAATAAACATGTAAGTGCAGGTATCCCTTTGACATATTATCTGTTTATCTTTGGGTGGATACCCATTAGTGCTTGCCAGATCAAATGGTAATTTGATTTTATGGTTTTTTGTTTTTTTGTTTTTTTAGAAATCTCCATGGTGGCTACACTAGTTTATATGTTCACCAACAATATATAAGCATTTTTTTTCTCCACACCCAGGCCAACATCTATTTTCTTTTTCTTTTTTTATTTTTATTTTTGTCTTTTTAATATTAGCCATTCTGTTTGAGGAAAGATGATATCTCCTTATGGTTCTGATTTTCATTTCTCTGATGATTAGTGATGTTGAACATTGTTTCATATACCCACTTGTCATTTTTATGTCTTCTTTTGAAAAATGTCTACTTATCTCGCTTGTCTAGTTTTTTTTTGTACAGTGCTACCAATATAGTCTTGTCCAGTTTTTAATGGGATTATTTGTTGTATTCTTTTTGAGGTATTTGAATTTCTTATATATTCTGAATATTATTTCCTGTTGGATGAATATTTAGGAAATATTTTCTCCCATTCAATAGGTAGTCTCTTCACTCTGTTGATTGTTTCTTTGTGCAGAAACTTCTTAACGAAATTAAGCTTTTTAATTTAAATAAGTTCCATTTGTCTATTTCTTATTTTGTTGCCTATACTTTTGAGATCTTAGTCAAATTTTTTGCCTAGACCAATATCCAGGAGAGATTCCTCTAGGGTTCCTTTTAGTGTTTTTGTGCTTTCTTGTCTTACATTTAAGTTTTTACTTGATTTTGAATTGATTTTTGTATATGGTGAGTGTTAGGGATCCAGTTTCATTCTTTTACATATAGCGATTACATTTTCTCGGCACCCTTTATTGGCAAAGGTATTCTTTCCCCAGAGTGAGTTTTTGTCTACTTTGTCAATGATTACTTGGCTGTAAATTTGTGACTTCACTTCTGGGTTTTCTATTCTGTTCTATTGGTTTATGTTCCTATTTTTATACTAATACCATGCTGTTTTGATTGCTATAACCTTGGAATATACTTTAAAGTCAGGTAACGTGGTGTCTCCAGCTTTGTTCTCTATTCTTAGAATTTCTTTGGCTGTTCAGGTTCTTTTTCAGTCCTGTACAAATTTTGGGACTGCTTTTTCTAATTCTGTGAAGAATGACATTGGTATATTGCAATGACTCTGTAGATTGCTTGGTCAATATGATCACTCTAATGATATCAATTTTTTTCAATCCACAAACATGAGATAATTTTCTTTTTGTGTCATCTTCAACTCCTTTCATCAGTATTTTGCAGTTTTTCTTACAGAGGTCTTTCACCACCTTGGTTAAATTTATTTTTAACTTTTAATTTTTATTGCTATTGCAAATGGAATTGTCTTCTTGATATCTTTCTTAGGTCAATCGTTATTGGTACAAAAAATCACTGGTTTTTTATACATTTATTTTGTATCCTGAAACTTTATTGAATTCAAACATTAAGTAAAAAAAGATTTTTGGTGGAGTCTTTAGGTTTTTTAAAGTATATGATCGTATAATCTAAAAATTTCCTTCTTAGTACTGTTTTTCTGCATCCCATGTATCTTGATATATTTTGTTTCCATTATCATTTGTTTCAAGAAATTTTAAAATTTCCATCTTAATTTCTTTATTGATCCAAAGTCATTCAAGAGCATGTTGTTTAATTTCTGTGTATTTGTACAGTTTCTAAATTTCCTCTGTGAATTGATTTTTAGTTTTATTGCATTGTGGTCTGAGAAGATATTTGATATTATTTTGATTTTCTATAACCTGTTGAGACTTGTTTTGTGGCCTAACATATGGTCAATTCTGGAGAATGTTCCATGTGATGATGAAAAGAGTGTAAATTCAGCAGTTGTTGAATAGAATGGTCTATAATGTTGTTTAAGTTCATTTGGTCTAATGTGCAGTTGAAGTCTAATGTTTCTTGATTTTCTGTCTAGATGATCTTTCTAATGCTGAGAGTGGGATGTTAAAGTCTGCCATTATTACTGTATTGCAGTTCTTCCCACTCTTTAGGTCTAGTAATATATGCTGTATGAATCTGGGTGAATCTAGCTTTGGGTGCAAATATATTTAAAATTGACATACACACTTTCTAGAGTGATACTTTTATCACAATATAATGACTTTATTGGTGTTTTTATTTGTATTTTTCCTGTTCCTGATTTAATGTCTCTTTTATCTGTTGTAAATATAGCAGCTCTTGTTCACCTTTGGTTTTTGTCTGCATGGAGTATCTTTTTTCAGTCAATGTGTGTTTACTGGTTTGTTTTTAAGTGGCATGTAGTAGAATTGTGTTTTTAAATTTGTTTAGCCATTTTATATTTTTTAAGTGAGCAATTTAATCAGTTTATATTTAAAGCTATTGTTGGATTGCAATGCTTTCTTCCTGTCATACTGTTAACTGTTTTCTGATTGTCTTATATATTCTTTGCTCCTTTCATTTTCTCTTATTGTTTGTCATTATGGTCTGGTGGATTTTTTTTTTTTTTTGAGTTGGAGTCTCACTCAGTTGCCCAGACTGGAGTGCAGTGGCTGCTCCTGGCCACCACAGTCTCGACCTGCTGGGCTCCAGCGATCCTTCCGCCTCAGCCTTCCAAGTAGCTGGAACTACAGGTGTGCGTTACCACACCTGGCTACTTTTTTTGATTTATTGTAGAGATGAGGTCTCGCCAAGTTGCCCAGGCAGGTCTCTAACCCACAGGCTCAGGCAATCTGCTCACCTCAGCCTCCCAAAGCGCGGGATTACAGACTGAGCCACCGACCCCGGCTTGGTGGATTTCTATAGTGGTATTATTTGATTACATTCTCTTCTTCTTTTGTATGATTGCCTTATCATACTTGTATACATGTATGATTGAGTTTCATACATGTATGATTGAGTTTCATACTTTTGTGTGTTTTCATGATAGTAAGTGTTGTCTTTTCACTCCCAAGTTCAGGACTTTCTTATAGGACTAATCTAGTGGTAACAAATTTCTTCATTGTGAGTCTGGGAATGACCTTATTTCTTCTTCTTAATGAGCGATAATTTTTCTGGATAACATATTACTGGTTGGCAGAATTTCCTCTCCTCTCAGCACTTTGAATATATCATCCTATTGTCTTCTGGTTTATAACATTTCTTCTGAGAAATAAGTGTTTAGTCTGAAAGAGTTTCTTTTTTATTGAACAGGCAATTTCCTCTTGTTATTTAGAATTTTCTCTTTATTTTTGACTCTAGAAAGTATGATTATAATGTGCTGCAAAGAAGATATTTCTGCATCGTATCTGCCTAGTGATTGTTGAGCCTCTTGTATCTGAATATCTAAGCTTCTTGCTAGACTTGGGAAGTTTTCATTTATTATTTTGTTAAATAGATTTTTCAAATTCTTCTATTTTTTTCTTTACATTCCAAAATACCAGTAATTCATATATTTGGTCACCTTATGTTCCCCCAGATTTTACAAGGACTTTGTTCATTCTTCTTCTCTCTCTTCTCAATTTTTGTCTGACTGAACTATTTCAAAAGATCTGTCTTTAAGTTCTAGAATTCTATTTTCAGCCTAATTAAATCTATTTGTTGAAGCTTTCAAATATATTTCCTACTTTCTTTACTGAATCCTTCAGTTCTAGAATTTCTATTTGGTTCTTTTTTTATGATATCTATCTTTTTGATAAACTTCTCATTCATATTCTGAATTGTGTTTATGATTTCTTAGTACTGTTTTTCAGAAGTCTCTTGTATTTCACTGAATTTCTTTGAAATCAGTATTTGAAATTCTTTATTGGGAATTTTGAAGATTTCTACTTTATTAAGATCTATTATTGAAGAATTATTGTGTTCTCTTTGAGATGTTGTATTTCCTTGTCTGTTTATGTTTCTTGTATCCTTACATTTATATATTTGCATCTGAGGTAACAGACACTTTTTCTTGACCTTGATTTTACTTTCATAAGAGAAGAATTTTTTCCTGAAGATATACCTGTAGTGTTGTTTGGATAGGGCACTTTGTCTTTGATTCTGGATGCAAGCATTCTTGGTGTAGTTTCTGTAAGGTTTCTTTGGCTGTAATCAGTGTTAGTGCTTTCTGTGATTTCCTCGGAGGGTTAGGGTGCAGTCATTAGAAGAGGATGTGGTAAAGTTGTACTAGGGACTGGAGAGTCAGATGGGCCAGTCTTCAGGCTCCAGTGATGGCAATGGTGGAATAACCATGGCTTTCTTTGTGAATTAGAACAGTGCACACTGGCATCTGTGTTGGCAGTTACCAGTGGGCCAATTTTTGGACCTCCAGGTGCTGCTCAAATGCCAGTAGTGGCAGCAGTGGGCTGAGTGAGTGAGCAGGTTCAGGTCCCTGGCCTGCCATCACGGTGTGGGCATTGGCAGTAGCACTGGTAGGACCACCACTCTGTGGTCTCAAATAGTGCAAGCTAGTGTTGGTGATGGCTGATATGTGCAGTCCCCCTAACAACCCCAAACACATTGCTTTCAGTCTCTCCTGCTCTCTGTGACATCAGTATCACAGCTCTACACACAGGAGGGGAGGAATCCCACCTTTTCTTGTGACCCTGGTCACAGAGGTTATGTCATCAGTGAGGTCACAGTCACCATTCATTGCCCCAGACCAGGTAACTCTCCAGCTCGCCCACCCTGGCCTCCAGTGGCAACAAGAGTAGGTGAGCGGAAGGGGAGGAGGGTTCCAGTTCTCTATGCAAGAGTTGGAGCACAGAGGCCACTCTGGCAACTGGGAGCATTTCACTTTTAGCTTGTAAAGCCAAGCACAGAGTTTGTGCTGCTGCGGGAGTTGGAGTCACTTTTCACAGTCCCAGACAGGAAGCTCTTGGTATCTAAAAAGTTCATGCTTTTATTTATGTTGTCTTAGGAGTTTCCTTTTGGTGTGTTGCATCATTGTTTCTTCAGGGAGTAGTACTTCCTGTGGGCTAGGGTCCTAGAGACCTTGCAACACCTTTGAGTTCAGTCAGCACTGTGCCATTGGAACCATCTGAGGAATGATGGGGAATGTGAGTGGACACTCCCAGGATGTGGAGATATGGAACTTGTGTTTTCCGAGGTAGATTGCAGTCCTCTGACAGCTACATTCCTTAAATGATGCTATTCTGCAGATATTCGGTCTCAGGATGTGGAGAGTAACTCAACATGAGTTCTCTGTTTTGTGCAGTGCTCTAGTGGGGTCTCTCAATCACCACTCAGGCTTTTGTGAGAGTGTTTGGATTGCTGTAGTCTGCATCTGGGATATGGACTGCCAAAGCTCTTCCATTAAATGTTTCTCTGCAATTTTGAGCCCCTATGGTCTCCTAGTCAATCTTGACTGAGGTGGCCACTGGCTTTCTTCTCCTTCTTTGTTTCTGTGAGTTCTTCATTGAACACTAGTGCTCTGTCCTAGATGTTCTATTTGAGGTATGATTGTCTATTCATAATTTTGCTTCTTCTTTCTGGAGACGGTGGGCATCTGATATCTCTAGTCAGCCATCTTGGACTGAAATCCCTAGTGACTGCTTTATAAGTAAACTTGAGTAAGCCACAACTGAAAATAACCATACCCCAAATTATGAAAACATGTGGAGGAAGATATCTTTTGGAGAAAACCATTTTTTTCCTTTAAAAAAGGAAAGTGATTTTGAATTATCAGCAAGGAGTCACCATTTCAACTAAAAATGACTGAATAGAGACTTGAAAGCAACTGGTTTATTTCATTTATGCTTTGGCCTTTCAGAGCATGTAATAACAGAGAGAAATTAAAGTGATAGAAAATTAGTTGGAGTTCTATTTAGTAATATTAAAGAATGAATAAAATATTCAGTGTTATATTTTTATTTTATATTAGATATTTGAATCTTTCATTATTAGTAAGGCAATCAATTGGGTCAAAGACCCAAGCTGGTCTTTGAGCCAGTATACCTGATCAATCAGATGGTGCTTTACACATGCAATGAAAGGATAATTCTATCATGGGACTCCTGGGAGTGAAAAATCATTATAAACATTTTCTGTAGGGACAAGTTTTTACCTCTGTGAGGAGAATAAAGATCTTCCTGTTTTCATTTCTCTAATATGGCTTAGTGTCTGAGTCAAATGGAGATACCTAGTTTGAAGTAAATAAAGTTTTTCAGCAGTCTTTCATTATAATTTCTAACTATTTCGGGGAGATATCCATGTGCGCATGTTTGTGGTTTTTCTTAATATTAAAACATATTTGTCAGTAGTCTAATAATATCAGTTGTTACTTCATAGAATATATGCTAATAAAGGATATATTATTATATCCTATGTTCTGGAACCCTAAACATCTTTGGGTTGAAGCTCAAACCCCCTTGTTTCTTGACCACATCGTCGCCCAGGACCACAATGCACAGTAGTGCAGTTCTCACAATGCAGGAACTTAGTGGGTGTAGTTAAAATTGTCACCTATCTAAAGGATAACCTCTAACTTTGTAAAATGCAAAGTCGCACATGGCAGTTCTAAAGAGTAGTAACATTAAAATGACCAATATTTTATAAAATTACTGAACTCTACCACACTATTTTAAAATGCATTTGTATATTTTTGAAATGAAGTAATTCATATTTCAGTACCTAAGCAGAAACGAAACTACCCCAAATGACATGAGAGTCTGAGCAACACAGGTTCATCTCATTAATAAGATCTTTACAAAGATCTATCGTTGAATCTTTTTTAAGTGAAGCCAAATACATTTACCAGTGAAATGACATGTTTTGGACAAGTGATAAGGACAGAGGCAGCACATGGTGGAGCATGCAGGACCAAAAACACAGTTAGTATAATAGCTTGTCTTCTATTAAGGGTGGACTCTATGGGGAAAGGTTTCGATAAGTGAGATTTAAGAGAGGTCAGGGAAATAATAGTCTCCATATTCATCTTCAAAACCAAAGTTTAATATTAAAGGCCACATAAGACAAGAAGAATATCACCTCTTCTTGTCTCTTACAAATTCAAGAATCAGTTTTGGTCCCTTAGGGGTGTGCTTTGACAACTGAGCTGAGAACTGTGAGATTAAACTCTCTTCATGTTATTTCCTGTTTTCCATTTAAAAAAAAAAGGCAACTCAGTGATTGTGTCTAAC
This sequence comes from Tarsius wallacei, assembly GCA_963574415.1. Classification (NCBI taxonomy): domain Eukaryota; kingdom Metazoa; phylum Chordata; class Mammalia; order Primates; family Tarsiidae; genus Tarsius; species Tarsius wallacei. The sequence continues at coordinate 16,305 of CAUYQG010271046.1, read as the reverse complement.
GCCTGTTTTTTTAAAAAAGACTTTTTTTTTTAGAGGAATGCTAAATTAACAGAAAAATTGAAAGCAAGGTACAGAGATTTCCCATATATGAGAGGAGGGACTTCCCTTAAAAACAGAACTGTTTTTTGGAGGTTGGGCTCCTTGTAGTACAGGCTTTCCTTGCTAGGTAAGTGTTCTAGGAACCCATCAGCATCAGTGTACCAGCTGGCATTGTTGTGAGAGGCTGCGTTCAACTTCAATGAATTTCTTTAGTGAGATTCTTTCAACATGCTTGCCTATTTTATGATGAGTGATTTATGAGGACATCTGCCCAGACTGTACTGACTGTACACCAATATTTGACCAAAAACGGCATGACTCTCATGCTCCACCATCCTTATTTACCTGGTCTTGCCTCAAACGACTTATTTTTGCTTGTTTTCCCGATGAAAAAAGTCCTTCAAAGGAAACATTTTTACCATGTGGAAGAGGTGAAACAGAAAACAGCAAAAGTACTAAAAAAAAAATCGATGTGTTCAAAAACTGTTTGGAGCGATGGAAAAAGCATCTTGATAGGGGTATTGCATCAAATGGAGAATATTTTGAAGGTGACAGAAGTTTAAACATGTAAGAAAAAATACACAATTTTTAATAAATTCCTGGTTTTTTTGGGGTCCCCCTCATACTCACTGATCCCACACATGACAGCCTCGCTGCTATCAATTCCCCCATGAGAATGATACATTTGTTACAACTGATGAACCTATGTTTACACACAATAATCAACAAAGTCCATAGTTTAGATTCAGTGTTCTCTATTGATGCGGTACATTTTATGAGTTTGAACAAATGTGTTATGATGTGGATCCATTATTTTTGTATCACATAGAGTATTTTCACTGCCCTAAAACTCCCCTGCGCTCTGCCTATTTATTCCCACACTCCCTACCTCGGACCTCTGGCAATCACTAATCTTTTTTCTGGTCTCCATAGGTTTGCTTCTTTGAGGATGTCGAATAGTTAGACTCATGCAGTATGCAGCATTGCCAGATTGGCTTATTTCACTTAGTAAAATATATTCAAGGTTCTTCCATGTCTTTTCATGGCTTGACATCTTGTTTCTTTTTTATTGCTGTATAACATTCCATTGTCTGGATGTACCACAGTTTAGTCATTCATCTATTGAAGAACATCTTGGTTGCCTTCAATTATTGGCAATTATGAATAAAGGTGCTATAAACATCTTATGCAGGTTTCTGTGTGCACATAATTTTTCACTTCCTTTGAATATATACCAAGAAGTGCAATTGCTGGATCATATGGTAAGAGTATGTTTAGTTTTTGTAAGAGGCTGCCAAACTGTCTTCCAAAATAGCTGTATCATTTTGCATTCCCGCCAGCAGTGAATAAGAGTTCCTGTTGCTCTACATCGTTGCCAGCATTTGGTGTTGTCAGTGTTTTGGATTTTAGCTATTCTAATAGTTCTGTGGTGGTATCTCAATGTTGTTTTAGTTTGCATTTCCTTGATCCCACATACTTTATAGCATCTCTTCATATGCTTATTTTTCATTTGTATACCTTCTTTGATAAGGTCTTTGGACCATTTTAAAAATCAGATTGTTCTATTGTTGAGTTTTAAGAGTTATTTATATATTTTGGACTGCATTCTTTTATCAGAGGTGTCTTTAGGAAATATTTTCTGCCAATCTGTGGCTTGTGTTCTCTTTTTGTGGATACCATCTTTCACAGAGCAGAAATTTTTAATCTGAATAAAGTCAAGCTTATTGATGATTTATTTTATAGATCCTGCTTTGGTTTTGTATCTAAAAAGTCACCACCATACTAAAGGCTGAATAGTTTTGTGTTTTATACATAAGTCTATGATCCACTTAGAATTCATTTTGTCAAGAGTGTAAGGTTTATCTTGATTTTTTTTGGCGTGGGTATGCCTATTTGTTGCAGTACTGTTTGTTGAGAGAACCATCTTTGCTCCATTGTATTACTTTTGCTCCTTTGTCAAAGATCAGTTGACTGTATTTATCTCTGGACTCTCAGTTCTGTTCCACTGACCTATGTAATGCCTTTTCTTGTTTACATTTTTGAGCTGACCTTTTTCACGCATGGTGCCACAAACTTTTTGTGTAGCATAGTGACTACAGTTAATAATAATGTGCTTTATTATATATTCCAAAATTGCTAAAGAGTAGATTTAAATGTTTTTAAACACAGAGAAAGGTATGAGGGATAGATATGTTAATTAACCTGATTTAATAATTTTATAATGTATATATGTATCATAACATCACATTGTACCGATTAAATATATACAATTATTATTTTTCCATTAAAATAAATGGATTTTTTAAATGGCCCCGGCATCAGAATCTGATAAGGAAAGTAATCTTTTTCAAAAAAAGAGCTTATATATACAAAATAAGATTGAGATGTGTCTAGTGTTTTCCCTTTATCATGTTTAGAATTAACATTTTCATGTTTATTTGACACCTGGGTAAATGCAATTTCAACTTATGCACTTTGAATTTTTATTTATTTTTCTCTTGAAATGCTTAAATAATATATTTAATTGAATGCCAAAATATGTTTATATGTATTATAGCTTCTCTTTGAGGAGATGGTTTAGTAATAAGATCTCACAAGTATTTGGTTCTTTTTTTTTTTTTTTTTCCAAGTTGGAGTCTCACCCTGTCACCCAGACTGGAGTGCAGTGGCTGCTCCCGGCCACCGCAGCTTCCACCTGCTGGGTTCAGGCGATCCTTCCGCCTCAGCCTTCTGAGTAGCTGGAACTACAGGCGCGTGCTACCACGTCTGGCTAATTTTTTAATTTATTGTAGAGATGAGGTCTCACCAAGTTGCCCAGGCGTGTCTCAAACCCGCGGGCTCAAGCAATCCACTCACCTCAGCCTCCCAAGGCGCGGGATTACAGGCTGAGTTACTGAGCCCAGCTGTATTTGGTTCTTTATATTTTCCAGTGAGCTTTGTAGATTAACAGTAAAAACACGCTGATAGCGGGAATTAGTGAATTATGTTCTCAGTTCTTGATGCTGACAAAACAAGGCCAAAATGATCCTTTACACCAAATAATGGAAGTTGCTTTTGAATTACATGAGAATGTCAGAATTCCATTACTCTTTTGGCTAAGAGTAAATACTGGAGAATTTTTGCCTTCTTCCAGATTCGAATCATATTATTAGATTCTGCAAATTGTTATGAAGTAATGGTGCCAGTAATGTCAAAATGAAAACTAGATTGTGTTTGTGTCTAGTACAAGTGTCATGCATGAAGTATTTTTCAGCATACATGCTTTCTATTTGATCTTATTAACCTTTTTCTCTTCCTATTATTTCTTCTGAAAGTGCATATATATACACAAACGAATAATATATGAGAATGGTGTATTCTCACTACATTCAAGGATTTAGCTAACAAGACTAGGTGGACTTCTTAAAAGAATGAGCTTAAATTATTGAACCTCCTGTCAGGGTGCTTGTTGTTAATATTGAACATTTTCTTTTCAAACAAGGTATAGCCCATTGGATAAGACCTCAAGATCTACACTTTTGAAACATGTTGTAAAGGACTAAGATATGCTTGCATTCTGAGGGCTGAGCTAGGAACTGCATGCTAGTTTCTGAGGAGTTCTGTGAACCTTTTTATCCTGCCCTTGGCTGACTCAGTTCTGTAGCTGAGGAGGTGTGGGGTAGAGATTTCCACTAGAATGATTGTGGAAAGTCTTCACCATCAAAATTGTCTCTGTTGGTTTAACCTCTCAATAAACTCATATATTCCAGAAGTAAAGAAGCAGAAAGGAAAATATAAACTTTTTTTCCTGCACTTAACTTATAATAGGGTTTATTGTTAGTAAGGAGAATTTGTGAAGATTTATTTTTTTCTTTTTGAAATGGAATAAATAGAACATTTTTGCACCTGGGAATGAATGTTCTTTGAATACATTTCAAATGTATTTTGCATACTTTCAAGCCTATTATGCTAACTTTACAGCTTTCCTTTGGCAGAAGAACATTCTGCTATATCCTTTTTTGCCCAGTCAATTCAGTAATTAATTAATTAATATTTCAACCTACTGATCAATCACAATTTATCAAAAAACTCTTGTGGGCCAGATTTGCAAAACAGAGTTATGGCATCCAAGGAAAGAATCCTGTTGCATTTTTCTCAGTGTCCTACCACCTAGAGATGCAATGAGAAACAGAGAAAAAGTGTTTTCAAACATTACATCTTTCCCTCAGTGCTACAATGACAGGATGGTAAACAGTCTACTTTGGTCCACATGTGTGATTCACTTTCAAAATATTTAACTTGGTCCCAAATTCACAGACAGATAGGTTTTGTGTGATTAAAATGTTCAAAAGTGTCTCTTTTAGTCTTGCCATTTATTTATCTGATCTATATTCTTTTCTGTGCAATAAGCTGATAAATATTCTAGCCAGGTTTTTTATTAATTCTTTTTGCTTTTCTTTTGTAGCTTTTGACTGACATCTATTCACTTCAAGGGTGATTTTCCTGTTGGCAAGAGGCAGAAGAGACACACCAAGCGTCACCTTCAGGAACAAGCAATTTAAGTACTATAATGAGATGGGTCTTTTCAGAGTCTATAATTGGTGACAAGGTTTGGCAGCTTCATATCAGACAAAGATGTACAACACAGAGCTTATTAATGAGGATGGAGCGTCATACTCAAGAAAGCTTCCTGTGACTATGAGACAGGAGAATATAACAGATAGTGTAGGTTGTTACTAAGTCCAATATCTCCAATTTGCATCATAAAACCTTTATGTAAGCCAATTCAAGCTAATCCAGGACGAGATATTTTCCCCCTTTAGAATTCACTAGGGTAGCCAGCAATCCATCACTTTGGATCCCAGCTCTCACAGACAACAGCAATAATCATCTAAACTTGCAGATATGCTCAATTTAATTGGGTTAGTTTAGTAACCTTCCTTGTATTAGAGCCAACTTGCAAAGAGATGTAATATTTTCACAGTTATGAAGACATAGCAGCTGGCCATAGTAAGATTTGATTGTGGATCAAGAAATCAAATTTTCATCAAGTTAAGAACTCTTCATGGAAATATATATGGAATAAATAATAAAGTAAAGTGATTAACAAGGAGACCTACAGAGATATTGGCAAAGCAAAAGAAAAACTGCATTATTGACAATGCTGAAATCTGTTACTCAGCTTACACTGGTGATTTTTACTAATATTGGGTAGGGGACATTAATTTTAAGTGAAACCAAAAGATTAAAAAGTGGATTTTGAAATAATGTATTATTTCAATATTTAAGAGCTCTGTGGAACTTCAAGAAGTTCAAATTATTTTGTAAATATTAATTGATTAAGCTTTATACAATTTTCTAAGGGAAGTGTGAATGTCTTCTTTTTAACATTCTTAAATGCCAAAAAAGTAAATAACTTGTATGCAAACACAGTTTGAAGGAAAGTCAAAGACAGAACCCGGGTGTTAGATTCTTTGTGCTTTATTTTAACTGGGAAATCATCCTTTTTCTTTTGTGAACAATAAAGCAGATCGAAAACAAATATCTTTTCTCAGATGCAGCACTGGGGCCTACTTTATTGGGAGTTAAGTGACCAAGATGCTGAAGAATAAAACACTGTGCAATCCCCTCACCATCTGCAGCATATCAACAAATTTCCTTGATGAACTGTTTATAGTGTAATTACAAAGAAAAATAAAGTTAAAATAAAACAGAATAAAAGGTAACTTCAAATGTTCCTTTCCTGGTTATCAAGCATTCATTTCAGAGAACACTGGCTTCCTTTCGGCATGCACTGCTTAAATTGGGGTCTTTCTGTTTGTAATTATAGACCCTTTATTCTATTAAGTCGTAGGCTTCTCCCTCATATTGTCAGTCTATGGTAATGTTTCTAGGGAGTTCATGAATTTTCCATGTAATTGGAATATTTCTTGAAGTCCAGATATGGCCTTGTTTGATCATAAGCTGGAAATCAAAGCTCAATAAACCTTTTAGATGTATTTAAAATTATAATTGTCTATTGATGAAAATGTCCAGAACCACATTTTAAATTAGTTATGATTGCATGGGTATTATTACTAATGCATCACACATGAGTCATGAAGAAGCTAGAAGCATTTTCTTCTGGGCATCAGGACTAGGGGAGGAAGAGTCCACAGTGTCAGAGATTGGCTTCTCCTCTTTGGTCAGGGGTTGATCAAAGCTAAGAAGTTAAAATTACAGATTCTAGGGAGGATGGAGAGGTCTGCTTGTTTCACTCCCTTCAAGCAAACTTTGTTCTTGCCCTCAGAACTGTGTGTTTTGATTCTAACCAAAACACTGATCAAAAACACAGAATAAGTCTACTCCCTGTCTGATTCAGCATTTACAAAGTTGGGAAGTGAAGGGCTTAGTGGTGGGAATGGGATGGGGAAGCAGAGTCCTTGGAGACGTTAAGACCATTTAATATCTCAAGTGATGCATTGATTATTATAAATACCACAGGACACAGAAATTTCTAATTGGGTGAATTCACTTGCATTTCAAATGTGCATTTCATAGGCCTCATGTATTTGTCTTCTACTTTTATTTCTTTCCTGGGTAGCTGAATAATAACGGAATTTTAGAAACCTAAGTTTAAATACTTGAGTTGCACTTTTTTATTCCAGTTTTCCCAGAAACAACTTTAAATGCAAATAAAGCAGCACACAGCAGCAAAGCATGTTGAGTGGAGTGTGGACTCCAATATTAGACAGTTTTGATATCAGGTGCAGGAAAACCACACTGTTTGGCCACCACTAAATATGAAGACCTCACTCAGGCATTTGCCTATCTCATTGATAAGCAAAAGCAATAATATCTGTAAAAATGTCTGTCTTAAGGACAAGTCTACAATAGGTACACCATGAATGATATTGCCATTATTATTTCTATTGTTATTATTTGGGGCAGGAAGTCTTTGAGGAAATGGTACTTGTCTGGTGAGTTCAGGGCTGATCAAAGCTAAGAAAGGATCATTTGATAGATTGCTCTTCATTTACAAATGTCTTACTCTTGTGACAGACTATGTCTATGCCTTTTCTCCAAGTGATTCATTCACATCTTGCCTGGCCACCTGCTCATAACCTCACCACTCTTTCACTTTCGCTAAGTGCTCAGTATTAAAAATAAGACGACAAACAGTTTGCCACTTACAAGTGTAGTGACTCAACCCTCAGTGCTGTTCAGCAGAACATTTGAGAGTAAGTCTGTTATGTGATCCAAACTGCTTTTTATTTCTTTTCTTAAAACGTAAAGAAATAAATGACTTTCCATGGAGATTTAAATTATTTTAAATATCAAACTTCAAATACATTTTTGTTTAATAAATAAGAAATACTTATCCAGGACAATTGTAGATGTAGCCTTCTTAGCCGATGTAACAACAGTTACAATTATTTCAGTAATGAAACATAACACAAAGTCCCATGAGAAATTGAGATATAAGAAGATCTTTTTAAAAGAGACTAGTTTCCTGAAATTTAAGGAAGAGAAAGAAGAAAAGGAAATTAAGGGGAAAAAAGGACTAGGAAACCAACCAAGATGCCAAAAATTATTATTTTGGTGGACATGAAGATCTCTTGTAAAATATGTCCTGTAAAGTAAATGAAGACATATTTTATACTGCTATTTTTCTTCTGACAAGTACTATTTTTTTTCCCAAGGAAAATGTTTGAACATTGTAGTCACTTTTAGAAAGCAACAGTTCTAGTAATTTCTAAAGTATGAGATTGGTGACCACAGTTCATCAAGTGTTGAGTTGAGCTGAAACTTCTTTCATAATTGCTGGTGATTTTCTTTTTCTCTGTCCCTCTAAGTAAGCAGTACTACAGGAAGCCCGATATCATAGTATCACTAGGTGAAAATAATTTTGAAATTGGAGTTATTAAAACCTGCTTCTCTATGAAGCTAGTATTTGTTCAACTAGTACTTGATCAACTTTCAAGGGAAAAAAAGCTTTTAACTCTTCATCAAATATTTAAATCCTAACTCATCATTTTTTTGCTTCTCTTAGGGAACATATTCTCTGAGTAAGTCTCCAAGTTTTACATCTGTACTCATGAAAAAATATTTTAGCTCCTTGATTCTCCTATGTTGTATAACTTATTCTAGTGTCTCTTGCTCCTTTGTTTTCAGAAATCTGGAAAACATTCCTTTTTATCTATGAGAAGATTTTAAAAAATGATTATAAATTGCTCACTGTGTCTCCCAGTTTATTCTTCTTTTCTAGTCAATGGTTACCTTCTCCCTGGGCATTTTCTCCTAGTCAAGTGATAAGTAATGTAGACAATGATGTTGCATTCTGTTTCTTGTTCTCTAAAAGGATTGAAGCATTGCTGACCATGAAGGAGGTAGCAGGTATTCTCCAGCAGAGAATGAGAGGAGCTGACAGCTCTTTGGTGGCAATAGCAAGCAAATGTGTTGTCTTGATTTGTAAAGGGTTTTAATGTCATCAATAGTAATTCAGCAAAGAGAGAGTTGTAAAATGCAGCTCAAAATGTAGCAAATTGCATCATTGTTAGTGCTTTAGAATTTTAAAATATCTGCAGCAGATGGTAGAGTGCTAGGAGCAATGTCTTGCTTTAGTGTCTAGGAAAAGTTTATGTCATCATAAACCCTAGCCTGATCAAGGCTTCTTTGGCCTGCTGAAAAAAGTTGTTATTTTCCTTCAAATAATAGCTTGTTTTTAAAAATGTTTAACAGAGTATCAAGAAATCAGATTTTCTTAGAGAAATGGATCTCTTTCCAAAGATATATGATAATATAGTATAGTATCCTCAGCAATGAAGAAATGTATTAAGACAATTTAGAGAGGTGTTTTTTTTTTCCCTCATGACAAAAGTGTTCTCTGCAATATTGCCTACTTTGGTTTTAAATATCCTGAATAAGAAAACTATTTTCACTTTAAAATAATTTCTAATAATTGATACACTCATCACATTTTAGTTCTGAAAACTTCATTAAGGGTTAGCTGCTCTTATCCCATTATTTACAAATGGTGGGAGTGAACACCTTAGTACTTACCCAAGAATGAATATCTAGGATTAGACCACTATGGAACTCTTCTTCTCCTTCAACTTAGATGTTTGTTTTTCATTTTTTGAATGCACTAAACTAATAAATAATAATAATAATAATAATAATAATAATAATAAATTACTTGTTGGTTGTGGCCAGTACAAGAATTTCTTCAATTGAAATGGACATTTGTGCAATAATTTTAGCTATTAATCTCTTGGAACCTTGAAGAAATTGAGTAATGAGTTGCCTTATTTTTGTGAATCATTCAAAAATCAAAATAAATAATAGGATAAATAACATTCTATTTTTTGGAAGGAACAAATATGACAAAAAGAAAAACACTTCAAAATAAGAAATACTTCACTGCCAAATGTTATGACAGATGACCTTAGGTTATGCATTATGGTGTCTGCTAGCATAAGCTCTGGAACCTAGGGCTAGAATCTCAACTCTACCACTTGGCTTTATGTGACTGATTCAAGTAAACTGAAAGTCTCTGTGTCAGGGTTTTGTCATCTATAAAATGGAAATAAGGTACATACTGAAGTGCTGTGAGGATTAAATGGCTTAATAACTTAAAACACTTTAGATAGTCTCTGACAAACAGCAAGTTTATACCAAATGCAGTCATTCTTCTTCTTATATATTCAATTTCATGCACTATAGAGTGAATTTTTTTCTGGAGGGTGTCATGGCACTGGCAGAGCTCAACAGAAAGTGCAGGTAGTCACGGATAAAGCTTCTTGCTGCCAGCAAACTAGGAGAAAAATGGTTTCAAAGCAGGTTGCTATAAAGGTGCTCCAAAACCACCTTCTACGTTATCTATCATACAGAAATATCTCTAAAGCAGACGGAGTTAACTGCCTTTAGCTTCACCCTTAACTTGTACCTCAGTTTTCTCCCCACTCTTATGCCTTGGCTTAATTCTGTTTATCTAGATATATTATTTTCCTTTTTTTTTTTTTTCAAAATTAAGTATGCTAAGGAGATAATGGTGACTCAAAATAAGGCTACTGAGAAAAAAATATTCTAACAAAGTAAAATAAGGGCATTCACCTCACTAGCTTTATTATCCTGTGTTTAGCCTCCCTTAATAATACTCAAAAAAGAAAAGGTAATCTTGTAGGGAAGAGAAACATTTTTACAGCACCCCCATATCATCACAAATGTCTAAGGTAGAGTGTCGTTTAGTTATTTCTCCCATTTAAGCCTGACTCCTGGTACCAAGGGACCGGATCAGCATTCTCACTAACTAGCTGCTGTACTTCCCACCCCTGCAAGACTCTTTCTTCCAGAAGGCCACGTGCCCTATGTGGTCTGCTCTTAGAAAAACAAGGCAGAAAGTAAACAAAGAAACAATCGAAACAAAGGCAGAAATGTTGCTAGGCATGCTAGAGGAATATTTCCAGAGATCTTTTATTCTAAGCCTCAGTGTTTAACTTGTTGCCTTAGTCACCAGTCTGCAGATCTCTTTCTTTTGTTTTAACATCTTGACCTTTTTCTCATTCTCTCTTTAGTTTTATGTAAAGTTAGTTGTCAGAGACTAGCATCCTCAGTGTTTCCCCAGTGCTTGCTACTTTGTGATCAAGGACAGAGACAAGTCCCTCCTCTGTGTCTGCCATCACTGACATTCACCTTTCTGATTGTCACCCTTGAAGAACAATATATCAGTTTTGAGGGTCATCCCCTTTCACAGATTCAGTCCTTATTGTGTAGAAAAAAGCCCCTCCTTTTCCCCATCTTTACCTATGAGTTCAGCAGTTCTCTCCCATCAGAGGCTACAAAAGAAATCTGCTAGAACATAATTCATTTACATGGGTTTGTGAATGTTGCATGTCTATTTAGAACTAAACAAATGCAAAAATTACTCTAATAGTAGGTCGAATAAACTTCCCCTATAAATTGAGCATAATTCTGTTACCCAACATCATGATATGGTCATTTCCTGTGCCAGAGAAAAATATCAAGGGCATAACTTTATCTAGTGACCTTTCAAGCTAAGTTGATACGCAGATCACAATCTTAAACAGTGCTTCTAACTCATTCTGGTCCTGTACTTGAAAAAGTTAGGATCCTTTGTGTCACCTTCTCTATAAACTAAATGTAAATGGACCCCTGGGATTGTCAATTTCTATATTCTTCTTTATTGATGCACGTGCAAAAATTGCTTGTATATTTTCCCTGGGAACTAATATATCATAAACATGCAGTATATGTGAAATACAAGGAGTTTTTGTTATGTAAGTATTCATTTCCAGAGTTTCTTCAATGAAAGATTGGTAAGATAGAAAAGTTTTTTATGACACAAAAATATGTATTAATGGAACAATCACTTGTAAAATTAGTCCCTACTCTTAACTTGGCACCTATTCCTTATTCATTATGTCTTCATTGTCACTTTCACCTGATTGTCAGAAGACAGTGCAAAATGAAATAGGACAAATGTATTGTTACATGAACTTGAATGTTGTAAAAGATGCTAGATGTTATTAAATCAGTACACCTTGAAATAATCCCACACCTTCTTCTCCCATTCCAAGTGAGTGCTGTTTTTTGTTTTTGTTTTTGTTTTTTCAGGCACCAACACAAATCCTCATGTCCAGAGGGGGGTTCTAATTAGACAAAAAAATGTCTCCTCCCAGCAGGTTGACACTGGGGTGACCATGAGCATGCCACTGTGCTCCAGCCTGGGCGATGAAGTAAGATTCCAACTAAAAAAAAGTCTCTTTCTTAACCATCATAAATCCAGATTGAGCTTACGACTCGAGTTGTTCATTTGATGAAAGAGAATTACTTTTGTTCCAGGGTTTGGGAAAAAAGGGGGAGAGTTTTCTCTTTCATATGTTCTTGCTCTCTCTTCTTAAGAAATTCAATAAGGAATCCTCGAATATCTCTGGAAGCCATCACTAAATTACAAAAAAATAAGACTTTGGAGGAGGCTTAGGATATGAAAGTCAGGTTGAGAGACAAAGAGAACATGGGTCCTTGATGACACCATGGAGCAGCTGTCACATGATATCTGGAGTATACTCTTATCTCCAGCTATGTATGCTAATAAATATCTTTGCTGTTAATTCATTTTTGAATTGGGAATATCAGGTATTTCAGGCAAAAGCGCCATAATTTTCTACAATGAAAATGATGGAGAAGAATTGCTGGAATTATAAGCAAAAACAGTGACAGATCAGCATATGGAAGAAATAGACCAGTTACCAATTGCGAAACAGAAAATTGCCAAGAATGAGGATATTTTATACACTCCAAAAAAGAATATTTGGATAACATAAACCAAAAAAGGCCTTGAGGAAATTGATGAATCATTAGAATATTTTTTTCAAGTATAACTCTCTAGATGATCTGGCTGTGCCAGAGAAATATAAAGGTATTCTGTCCTGAAATAATTTCATTGGAAAAATTTGCTTCCTTCAAAAAAAACCTCCTTGTTAATTCTAAAATTAGTACATATTATTCATCTTATTAAGATTTGAACAGGTAAAACTATTTTTAAAATATTTACTTTCATTATTTAGTGTAAATTTCTAAAATATGCTTTTGTATTTGAAATAGATTTACTTTTTAGTTGATTTTTCTGTAACTATTATTATCATATACGAGGTTATTCTTACATGTAATTGATAATAATATATCATTTTCACTTTCAAATAGAAAGGAAATTGTAAATCGAATTTTTAAATATTTTTCCTTCAAAATAAGTAAAGCACTATTATGCCATAGATTAATGCACATAATAGATCAATTTATACATTTCACAATGTGACATGATTTTAATATCATAGCAGATATCACATGGCTAGCTTACAATTGATTCAAATTTTGGCCAAAAGCTAATGTTTAAAAAGAACTTCCTTCTAAGAATACACATTTTCTTTTAAGCACTTGTTTTCTTGACATTATAGTCAACCATAATCAACCACAAACATTTCTAAATGATCAATATTTTCTAGACATTGGAGAGTGAAGGAGATATGAATGACAATCCCATTCCTCAGAAATATTTTTCTAGGTGTCTAAAAAAAAACCTGGATGCAACATTAAAGCAGAATAAACTAAGAGCCATATAGTGCTGGAGATAACAAGTACTGTGGTCACAGAGTAAAGAGTGTGGTGCTTTGAAAAGGGCTGAGTACCTCACAGACACCAGAGAGTTGGTAAGCTATGTGCATCCTTGAGTCTGCTGTTCCAGGTGTGTCCGTAAATCCTAGGCATCAGTATCACCGAGGAACTTGTTGGAAATGCAGACTGTCAGCCCCTTCCCTGGGATCTGCTGAATTAAACAATCTTCATTTGCCAAATCCCTAGGTGATACACGTGCACACTGGAGTTTGAGAAAACTACGTATAGGGTATGATGAAAAGAAAGATTTCCAGTCCACCTTTTTCCAAATTGTTTCCCCCAAATACTCTCTCCCTCTCTGAATCTTTAATACCAGTTTTAGCATAAGCACAGATGTCTTTTCTACTTCACAAGCAATATTAATGTTTTGTGTGCAGGACCATTCTTTGGAAGACAGGCACTCCTCAACCCCTGGGCTAGTGTAATAGGCTTCCACACAGAGCTCTTATCCTCAGGGATCCTCGATGGATTTCATCTTCATTATCTCCAATTTGATGGCAGATTAGTTGACAGAGTCCTAGTTTATAATCTCAGTTTTGGCACTAATTGGCAGCATGATCCCAATCACATAATTATTTTAGGTAGTATTTCCTTACTTATAAAAGGAGATCAAATGATCATTAAGTGTCTTTTTAGCTCTGTAATATAACTGAATTTCAGATATTCATACATTAGAAGATGAAAGGAATGAGATAAACACTACTTAGACTTTGGTACAATCTTTCAGAAAAAATAATGTTGATAAATTGTTATTGTGTGTGAAATATGTACAAAAGCAGACTATTGTTGGGATTAAAACAAGTGAATGCTAGGATTCAACAAAATGTTGTTATGTAAAGAAAATTTTGCTTACTTTAAAATACAAAATAATTTTTTTTGTCTTCAATAGCCAACTTTGAAATATTATACATCTTTCCTATATGAGCTAAATGTTGTTGATGACTCATAAAGGAGAATACTAATGAGCTCAACCTGACCACATACACATGTATATTTTCTTATTTTTCCCTTTGACCTAATTTTCACAATATTTTTTCCAATTTAGTTGGGTGCTATTTTGAAATATAATATCTTCTTATCAAATACCTTGCCTTCAGAAATTCATAAAGAAAATGATAATCGAGTGTCTCTAGAGCAAGGCAATGCTAATCTCTATGGGACATTTAAAGAAATAAGACAAGTCCACGATGTTAACATTTTTGAACAACAGAGTGGTGTTCTCAGGATTATAGTTCTAGATACTATGTTTGTTGATGGACCCTAGACACAATATGTGGTAAGTGTGTTCCCATGAATGACCTCATCTCATCCTCATGACAACACTACAAATGAAATATAACTTATTTTTAACAGAGGAAATACTTGAGATTTGGGGAATTATGTTATTTGCCAAAGATCACTCAGTTTCTAATCCAAAACCCAATACACCCATTATTTTTATTCCACATTAGAAAAACGTTACTGACTTTGAAAAGTGTATTAAAATAAGAAGTACAGAAATATATTTTTAAAAAGAAGAAGAAAATAAAATAAGAAAAGGTGACTGCAGTAGTCTAGCAAGTAGGTTATGAAAACTAGAATCACGTCCCTCCCAAATATATTGAAACCACATACCTCGGAATGTGACCTTATTTAAAAGTAGGGTCATTACAGATGTAATTAGTCAAGATGAAGTTGCAGTGGAGTAGGGTGGGCCCCAATCTATTCTAAATGATTTCCATATAAGAAGATGGTAGTGAGATCACAGAGACATACAGGGAGAATGCCAAGTGACAACAAAGGTAGAGACTGAAGGTGTGCAGCCGTGAGCCAAGGAACCACAAAGAACGTCAGCAAACCATTTGCATACCTAACCCTGAATTGTACCCCACATCTTTAAAATAAAAAAGTAGAAGAAACAAGACAAAACACCAGAAGCTAGGAAGAAGTATGGAAGAATTTTCCTACTGGTTTCAGATGGGAGCATTTCGTGCCAATACCTTGATTTTAGACTTCTAACCTCCACAATTATGAGACAATACATTTATTTGTGATAAGTTATCCAGTTTGTAGCAGAAGCCATAGGAATCCAATACACTTGACAATAAAAAATGGTCAGAAGAATGGACAGAAGGGCATCTAAACTTTATAGAAAAAGACCGACAACAGAAAAAGATGAAAATGTATACAGGGAATCAATAAATGTACAAAAGTAAGTCAAAAGGATTCAGACATATTGAACTTGGGAGATCACAGAATACAGTACAGGTTGAGTATGCATTATCTAAATGCTTGGGGCAGAAATGCTTCAGATTTTGGATTTTTGGGGGGGTTTGAAATATTTGCATATACATAATGAGATATTTTGGGAATGAGACCCAAGTCTAAGCAGGAAATATATTTATATTTGTCTTTTGTATAAACCTTGTATTCATAGCCTGAGGTCAATTTTATACAATATTTTAAAGAATTTTGTGCATAAAATGTTTGTGTACATTCAACCGTCAGAATGCAAGAGTGTGACTATCTCAGCCGCCCGTATGGCATCATGTCAGTGTTCAAAAAGTTTTGGGTTTTAGACCATCTTGAATTTGAGGTTTTCAAATTAGGGATGCTCAACCTGTACTATTATGAAAAGCTGAGTGTTAAGAGATGTTTAGAATATGGTGGAAAACAAAAAGAGTAGAGAAAGGAACTGTGCATGATAACAGGGAACATATCTTAAGAAGAGAACAATGAATAAAACCCAATTAAGATGATAGAGAGTTATAAAAAGATTAAAAAATTTGTTAAAATACATATAAGAATAAATATATTGAATGTTTTTCAGATCAAGGCACGTTAGAGATACCGTAACTCATCTTCAAGTCAGCACCATCAATGTGTTAAAAGTAAACAATTATTTACCAAATCCATCCCACCATCCAGACTTGAAGCTGGTAAGTAAATGCCCCTCTTATAGGTGTGATTTCTTTTTATTTATTTATTTATTTATTTATACAATATTTTTTTATTGTGATATTGAGGGGTACAGTTAAGGGTTAGGTACACAAATATGTCTCGTTCAGGCACCCTTGTTGATAAGAAGTGTCCCCCCATCCCCAGACAGGTATTTACTGCCATTAATCCCTTCCC